>JADBJO010004661.1:27500-32500 GCA_016801955.1 Conus betulinus
ACACACACACACATGCACGAGCATGCCCGTACATGCACACACACGCATGCACGCGCACACACACACATATATATACGCATACACGCACGCACGCACTCACACACACACACACACACACACACACACACACACACACACACACACACACACACATGCAGAGAGAGAGTTGTTTCCATCCCCCCCCAAACACACACACATATGCACACACACACAGACACACACACGCACACACACACACACGCATGCGTGCGCGCGCTCAAGCACACACACATATACACGCACACACGCACACACGCACGCACGCACACGCGCGCACCACACACACACACACACACACACACACACACACACACACAGAGTTGTTTCCATCCCCCCCCCCCCACACACACACACACACGCGTGCAGGCATACACACACACACACACACACACACACACACACACACACACACACACACACACACACACAGATAAAGGTGTTCAATATGTTTCCAAGGCCAAAGTGAACAAAGCACGTCTTTTTTTCGCCACAGGAAATAAATGCTGAAGATTGAGGTTGACTACAGTTATAAGTCATTGACAGCTGTAACTCCGCAGGCGGAGATGAAGCCAACTAGTCGTCTGCCATATTGATGTTGGATATTGGGGAAGCACACTCATCCTACGTGACAAATATTAATATTGTCCACCTCAGTAACTGTATCCTAATTGGCACGGACACTCTCCACGCGCCAGAAAACGACGTTGATTAGTTTCTTTTGTAGTGTGAATGTCTTTCATCAGCATCCAATGAGTTGCGAAGAACCATTCTGCGACGTCAGCGTTTCATTCCGCCGGCCAGTTTCTCTGGTATCACAGCTCCGCTCAATCAAAGTGTACATCTTAATCACCAGAAAGTTCACGGGGACTGTCGCTTTATGAATGACGTTGTACCCTCTGAAGGGGAAGGTGGTACCCTCTGGAAGGGGGAGGTGGTACCCTCTGGAGGGGGGAAGGTGGTACCCTCTGGAGGGGGGGGGGTGGTACCCTCTGGAGGGGGGAGGTGGTGCCCTCTGGAGGGGGGAGGTGGTACCCTCTGGAGGGGGGAGGTGGTGCCCTCTGGAGGGGGGAGGTGGTACCCTCTGGAGGGGGAGGTGGTGCCCTCTGGAGGGGGAAGGGTGGGTGCCCTCTGGAAGGGGGGAGGGGGAAGGTGGTACCCTCTGGAGGGGGAAGGTGGTACCCTCTGGAGGGGACAGTGGTGGTACCCTCTGGAGGGGGAAGGTGGTACCCTCTGGAGGGGGAGGGTGGTGCCCTCTGGAAGGGGGGGGGAGGTGGTACCCTCTGGAGGGGGAGGGTGGTACCCTCTGGAGGGGGGGAGGTGGTACCCTCTGGAGGGGGGAGGTGGTACCCTCTGGAGGGGGGGGAGGTGGTACCCTCTGGAGGGGGAAGGTGGTGCCCTCTGGAGGGGGAAGGTGGTGCCCTCTGGAAGGGAGGGGGGAGGTGGCACCCTCTGGAGGGGGAAGGTGGTACCCTCTGGAGGGGACAGTGGGTACCCTCTGGAGGGGGAAGGTGGTACCCTCTGGAGGGGGGGGAGATGGTACCCTCTGGAGGGGGGTGGTACCCTCTGGAGGGGGGTGGTACCCTCTGGAGGGGGGAGGTGGTACCATCTGGAGCGGGGGGGGGGGAGGTGGTACCCTCTGGAGCGGGGAGGTGGTACCCTCTGGAGCGGGGAGGTGGTACCCTCTGGAGGGGGGAGGTGGTACCCTCTGGAGGGGGGAGGGGGGAACCCTCTGGAGGGGAGTTTGTACCCTCTGGAGGGGGGAGGTGATACCCTTAAGAGGGGAGGTGATATCCTCCGGAGGGGGAGGTGATACCCTCTGGAGGGGAGGTGGTAACCTCTGGAGGGGAGGTGCTAACCTCTGTAGAGGAGATGGTACTGTCTGGAGGGTTGGTGGTACAGTCTGGAGGATGGGGTGCGTACGCGCATTGTATAAGCGCGTAAACAGTTACTAATGTCAGTAGGTGGCAGGGGACATATTGGCATCCTGCGCACAGTGCATCAGAACAGGCACCTGTGAACACCAAGATTCCTGCGCACACTGCATAAGAACAGGCACCTGTGAACACCAAGATCCCTGCGCACACTGCATCAGAACAGGCACCTGTTAACACCAAGTATCCTGCGCACACTGCATCAGAACAGGCACCTGTGAACACCAAGGAAGTGACCCATCAGCAGTGTAGTGTCCACCTTTGGCGGGCTGCTCTGTGACCACGTGATATTGATTGCTGTCTGCGGAATGCCGCTGATGAGGCTGTGACAGAACAAACCTGAGTGCTGGGGCTTTGAATGCTTAGGGGTGTGTGTGTGTGGGGGGGGGGGGGGGGGGGGGGGGGAGGAAGAAAGCACGGCACCAAGGACATGAATGTTAGACAACACAGGAGAGAGAGAGAGAGAGAGAGAGAGAGAGAGAGAGAGAGAGAGAGAGAGAGAGAGAGCATTATTTGCTTCCGCTTCAAACTGGAAAAATCGTCAAGCGCATCGCTTTTCTCTTTACGTTTACGCCGCCAAAGAAAACTATGGTGACGCGCTCTTTTTCCAAACCATAAAACAGTTTTCCTTAAAAAGAACAAAAGTTTAACAGCCAGTTTCATCAAGGAGATGCCACTGAGTGCAAACTAGTCTCCTCTGTCTGTCTGTCTGTCTGTCTGTCTGTGTCTCTCTGTCTTCCTGTCTCTCTCTGTCTGTCTCTGTCTGACTGTCTGTCTGTCGGTCGGTCTGTCAGCCTGCCTGCCTGTCTGTCTGTCTGTCTGTCTCTGTCTGTCTGTCTGTCTGTCTGTCTGTCTCTCTCTCTCTCTCTCTCTCTCTCTCTCTCTCTCTCTCTCTCACACACACACACACACACACACACACACACACACACACACACACACACACACACACACACACACACATCAAAATATCAAACATACAAATGATTATACAAAAGTACCAAAACGCTTATACAAAATCGTTTTTTTGCGATGGATGAAAGAAATTTAGCAACCAATGTTTATGATTTGTCATACGCAACACCTACTTTTATTATTTCAAATCTGAACATTTGGATCGCTATACATAAATATTTCTATTGAAATAAAGACAGCTTTTTTTTTTCTCATAGAAATGACCTTTTTTTGGCATGCTACACTTAGGTCTACAGGCTACTGGGTATCAAATTCTGTCAATGTGACCATTTGGTTTTAAAGTCATATTGTTTTCATCCTAACCTTGCGTTGTATTTGTCCATTCTACAAAACAAGGACGTATCTCACAAGCAGTTACGTTTGGGAGGGAGTGTTTTTTCAGTTCACATCTGTGAATAAGCATTTTGCCTGGGAGTATCAGTGAATCCATAACTGAACCTGTGACCATATTTTCTTGCCATGCTAGGTGATTCCATTTTTTTCTGTCATCTGCATGGTTTCGCGGATAATACATTCTGCTGATTATAATTCCTCAAAATTATTGCAAAAACCTTTTTTTTTTGTAAAGCATGAAAAAGAAATAGCTGAAAGCATAGTGGTGTCGCATTCTGCTCCTCCCAATAAAAGCGTAAATACTCAATATTGACCAATAGACTGAAGAAAGGAGAGCTAATCTCCACTGTGGACAGAGTATCCACTGTCACTAGCCCCGTCACAACGGGAGAAAAGTGGCATGTTACAAATTAGAAGAGAGAGAGCATAAGAGATTCATAGAATTAAGACTAATGAATGGGTGCTAAAGGCAGAAAAATAGGAGTGTGGCATTTTATAATGATTTATTACTTTCGAAAAGACCATCGCTGCTGTTGTTGTATTGTTGTTGTGTCAAACTATTCAAAAAGATTGCTACACCAAACTGTAAAGCCTGGAGTGTATGGTTTGTCCAGCGATATTATCACCCGTGTGGAATCGTGCCGATCTCGCTCTTTCAGCTGCAGGATATGACTGGGAATTTTTCATATTTCAGTTATTTTGTTTTTGTTTTACAGCGCTCCGTTCTTGACGCCCTTACATCCCTGAGGTGGTCTCCATGGTCGGCTCGGCTAGAAACACGATTTGACTGGAAGCAATGGTTCCGACAAGCTACTGGTCATTCACCCACTGAACCAGGTGCTGTTGGCAGCCTGTGGCGGTAGTAGTGTGCCGGCGATTACGCGGTTCTCTGGTACTGAAGAAAAGTGATGCAGAGAAACATGAGCGCAGAGAAATGTTCTGGCGGTCTTCTGATCCCAGTTAACATTCCCCAGGCTCCGCTCTGCTAAGTATCGAAGTGTACGCAGTTTATTTCCTCCTGGGTGTGTAGGTGGGTGGGTGGGCACGCGTCGATTCATTTTTCTTTTTTTTAAACAATCCTGTCTGTCAGAGTATTTCTGGAAAAAAAAAGTTTTAAACTTCTCATTTGCCTAACTGGTTCTCTCTCTCTCTCTCTCTCTCTCTCTCTCTCTCTCTCTCTCTCTCTCTCTCTCTCTCTCTCTCTCTCTCTCTCCTTCAGAGAGAGAGAGAGTGTGTGTGTATGTGTGTGTGTGTGTGTGTGTGTGTGTGTGTGTGTGTGTGTGTGTGTGTGTGTGTGTGTTCAAACAATGTAGCATTCTACCATAACATTGTCTGCTCAGATGTTACGTCAAAAGAATCTTAGGGTCCCCCGCAAGAAGACATTAAAATCTTTGGCAATCAAACACGAAAATCTCTGGCTATCAAAAGTATTCGACTTCCAAGATTCCCTACTCTAAGCACCGCCTTCACTTCAGCCATATCATTCAGCCAGCTTGACGTTTACATGTTGTCTCTGGACCTTCATTTAGAAAGTTGACATGGACATTAGAGATATGAATCTGTAAACAGGGACAGGTTGCTTGACTCCTTTTTAGCTGTCAGTCTTTAATTTCAAACGTGTATTCTTTAAGTTCCGCACTGAATAGGATATCTGTCTTTGTGATTGACGTATGTGATTTTGCATGAACGTTATATCTAATTCTTGATATTTTTCTTCTAACT
>JADBJO010004661.1:37500-45000 GCA_016801955.1 Conus betulinus
TGCCAGAGGCTCTTTAAGAATGAATTGTATCCCCCCGCCTTCTGGAAATCTGAGTTTGTATTAAGTAAGCACAGGTATCAGCGTCATCAAACTTGGCCGAATGATAAGTAAGTATTGAGAGCTTTGCAGCAGTCCTTTCCAGTTGACATGTCACCGAACCATGAAGGCCGTAACTTGCGGGAAATATTTTCAGCAGTATCTTCCATACAAAAAAAAAAGTCAGTCTGAAAAACGAATCGTTTACAATGATTGCGTTTCCCACTGACAAGAAATATGCTAAACTGTGTTACATAGAAATTTGTATAAATGTTAAGTTACATGCTGTCAAAATCAGGCCATTTACCTCCATGTCTACGAAACAAAGGTGGAGATGCAAAATCTGTGTTACAAAATACAGAGTTGATATTGTCACACTATGTTTTACCATTTATGTCAAAGTAAGACTGTAGGAGTTTATCGTCACGGTGAAATGAATTAATGAATCGGCATTAAAGCCACAAGTTATACCATCTTTCTTTTTAAAATAAAAATAGATCTTTGCAAAAACAAAAATAAATTCAACAACAACAACAACAAAAACCGAACTAGATGTACAGTTTTACATCGTTGTGAAAGGGACCAAAGGAAGGCCTTCTCAGCGGAGGGGGGACGGGGGGTGTGTGAATCCGACTTTGCTGCATCAAACACAATAAAGTGTAGTGCATGTTACGTCAAAATGTTATGCCACATATGCGAAAGTTTGTTGATGATGTATTTTGTTTAGCACGCAAACAAAGTATCTGACAGAAATGAATCTCCGTGATGACCTTTTCACCTCGAGAGGCATGCATGTGACCTGGGCGTAATTGCAGAGACAACAGAGCTAATCAAGGTCAGGACATTTCAAACTGTTGCTGTCAAGGATAAAAAACAAAAAAAATTTGTGTTACAGCAACATGCCAAGAAAAAATAGGGTCGGTAGGTTCGGAGTTTCCCTTTGTTTCTTTATTTTCTTCAACCTTTTGTGATTGCAGACACATGTAATAGCCGACGCACAAGGACGCAGTGTTCAGTTTTATTTCTGGATCTTCACTTTTTCCCCTAAAGAAAATCCGTAGTCAAGATAGCACATAACAAATTATGCACATTACAAAATTAAGGGAAAAAAAAAACAATACGGGTCAATCATAATTCTATTAAGGGTTTATATTTTTAAAGCAGAGAGGAAGAAGAGAGAAAAAAAAGTATGAGAGATGAAGACAGACAGACAGACAGACGGATAGCACGTGTAAGTCATGCCAAAAGTACTTTTTCAATTTGGTGGCGGATGCGCGCAAGCGAAGATATACCACGTCATACGTAAGTGTTTTTAATTTGTTCTGAAGACGTTGACTAAATATGTCTGAATTGAGAAAGAGAGGGGGCTAGTTACCACCAAGGACATAGACAAAGAACAGGATAAAACAATGCATTTCGACCTCATGGGTCTTCTTCAGGCAAAAACAAATAACATTTAAGACAGTGAAAACGAAGAACGAGAAACCACTTCTCATATTCGGCCGAAGATCAAATGCCATTTTCATCATGCGCCGAATATGAGAAGATAAGTGGTTTCTCGTTCTTCGTTGTCACTGTCCTAAATGTTATTTGTTTTTGCCTGAAGAACACCCAAGAGGTCAAAATGCATTGTGTCTTGTCCTGTACTTTTTTGTCTATGTCCCTGGCGGTAACTAACCCCCTCTCTTTCTAAATTGGCTTCATTTTCCGCCCTCAGTTACTTCGTTTGAAACTAAATATGTCTAGACTGAAATTAGAATCCGGACATCATTTCAGCTCCTGCCCATGCTCACAGCAAACGATCTGGCGAACTTCGAATTCGGCAATTTGATTGCTTCAGAATGCTGACCTCAGTCCTACATGGATGATTCTGTTTGCTGACACGCTTCATATGTATCAGATTAGAGACGTATCAAGACCATTAATGTCTCTCCTTACCTTCAAAGCATGACAAAGGCAAAGACGTGGGTCTCGACAACGAATTCTGTTGAAGGCTTGTACATAAGCATCAGTCTTTCATCTCTCTTCCACCAAGATGGATAGATTGACTGTTTTTCGCTGAAGCTTTGCGTTGTATTTTTCCGATGGGTACAATCATAGGATGAAAAATAACAACAACAACAACAACAACAACAACGTACTGTTTTTGTTCATTGTTGTCTGTCCCAGACAGTAATCGTTTTAAAACCTATTCACCACTGTATGCACATTACAGGTGCGTGCATGATTTTCAACAGATAGGAAAAGTCAAACTCAGTGCCATTACAGAGTCAAAGACCAAACGAACGTTCCTTTGCCCTGTATGTGTAATGAACACGGGGGGAAGCATGTGGTGCATTTTTCACCTTTTTTATCTACTTTTAAACGTGTCGACAAACCTGGCCTCATAAATATTCACACCACAGCTCTGTCCCCCTGCTTTCACATTCACAATTGTCGTTCGGCAATCAAAGCCGACCAGTGGGCGGAGCGGGGATGGTGAATATTAAACGCGCCATCCAGGTCTAATGGCAAGGCGGTGTTCCTAGCGCGCATGTGTGTGTGTGTGTGTGTGTGTGTGTGTGTGTGTGTGTGTGTGATGAAGGGTTGATGGTGGGAAGGTGAAGGGGTCTGGAGGTGCGGGGTAAGAGGGAGGGGGCTGGGTGGGTGAGTGAGTAAGGGGGGCGGGAGAGGGGGGTACCGGTAGCGGAAGTCTTTGAGTCAGGGTAATTTTGTCAAGGATAGGTACAGAATACATTTTACACTTTTCTTATCTTCCAATTTCCAAGAAGATGAGCATAGAGAGAAAGAAAAAGAAAAAAATAAGGAGGGGAGGGGGGGGGGGGGGGGGGGGGTTAATGAAATTCTGCATATGTAGAACAATGTAACATGTACATGGCGGCCAAATTCTCTCTCTCTCTCTCTCTCTCTCTCTCTCTCTCTCTCTCTCTCTCTCTCTCTCTCTGCCTGCCTGTCTGTCTTTCTCTCTCTCTCTCTCTCTCTCTCTCTCTCTCTCTCTCTCTCTCTCTCTCTCTCTCTCTCTCTCTCTCTCTTTCTGCACCCAACCTCTTTCTGTGTCTTTTATTTTATCTTAAATATTTTTTTAATATACCAGAAAGCATTTACTAAATAATTGTTATTGCTTTAATCTATGTCGTCTTTGTCAATCTGAGTTTAGACAAAAACATTGTCATGCAGTTCTAACCACATTAGTTTAATGATTGGCAGACAAATATTGATCATAATGAAGGAACCAGAGTTCCCGTAAACTCGACATTTATCAAAGCATTTGATATTTCAGACATGTATGACCTCAAAGAAGACTTAATATATCTTATTTTGATGATACACTAGACCTTCGGTCGACATTTCATTGGAAGACAACAGTAAGTTGCATTTATGGGATCTGTATCATCGTCACATGTTCAGCGCGGTTTACCCCAAGGTTCCGTCACACTACTTTTACTTTTTTCAATATTCACTTCATTGTTAGTGCACTATGTCAGCTGTCCGCAGATGACATAATATATATATACCGCTCTTTTCAAAAGTCAGAACGCCAGAGATACACAAAAACACAGTCAGTAACGCGTGTGTCCGCCATTTGCGTGGATGCACGCGATGCACCTTTGCCTCATGGATTGAGTCAGAGTCCTCAGAGTCATCTGGGGTATTGCCTGCCACTCCTGCTCAAGGAACTGGAACAGCTGGTTGAGGTCAACTGGCGGGGGGGGGGGGGGGGGGTGATTGCTTCGAAGTCGCGCCGGCCCAGCACGTCCCAGGTGCTCGATTGGATTTAAAGGTCCGGTGAGCAGGCTGGCCAGTCCATGTGGATCACGTGTTGCTGCTGAAGAAAGTTGTTGACGACTCGAGCCCTGTGAGGTCTGGCGTTGTCGTCTTGAAGTACCGCGCCTGGTCCAATAGCTTGCAGCGCTGGCAGCACAGGGGCTGCAGGATGCCATCCCTGTAGCCCACACCGTTGAGGTTGCCTTGCACCATGTGCAGGGGGGTTTCTGTAGTTCCGTGCCATCCCTCCCCACACCATTATGGATCCACCACCATAGCGATCACGCTCGCTCACGAGACCATCGTGATAGCGTTCTCCTTGCCGCCGCCAGACACGGTTCCTGCCGTCATGAAATGATAAGGCAAAGCGGGACTCGTCAGTAAACAATACTCTTGCCCACTGATCTCTGGTCCATGCTAAGTGACGCTGGGCCCAAGCCAAACGAGCAGCACGGTGAGCTGGTGTCAGGACAGACGGACGGCTGGTCGTCTTGAGCGCAGGTGTGCCTCTCTCAACCGGTTCCGAATGGTCTGGTCACTGACGGTGACATTGCCGGCTGCTTGCAGCTGCCCCCTGAGTGTGTCGGAAGTGGCCGTTCTCTGCCTCAGAGCTGACAGGACAACAAACCTGTCCTGCTGCCTGGAGGGTGGACCTTGGGCGTCCTGGACGTCTTCGCTCAGCAACACTTCCTGTCTGGTTGAAGCGGTCTCTCAAAGTCTGAATGACTGAATGGGCGACTGACAGTCGACGACCAACCTCTCGCACCCCCACGCCCTCCTGAAGCCACGCAATTGCCCGCCCTTGGTCATCCTGACTCAGTCGTTGTCTCCGAGCATGGTTGCAAAAGTGCCGTAAACACAGGCATAAATGCCCACCAGTCTCTCAAAACTGGCTGACCTGTGTTCAGATAAGACATGGGTTGCACGTGCATTGCAGTATTCCTGCAGTTCAGATGTGCTCTGTTGCACAGGCCTGTTTGATTTGCACCCTTTTTTTTTCGTGCAGTATGTGCACATTTCAGTTCACCGCTGTGATGTGCATGACACAGACTGAGTTGATTTCTGATCAATTCAAGTTGACTGATCAGGCATGCAACCAAATTCAGTAAGTTTGGGTGGGTGCAGTGCCGTGTTATTGGAAAAAAATAAAAGTCAAAACAAGGTACCCTAAAAAGTGGTAGTCGTGGATTTTAATGTGCATTTTTGTTTCCGCTGAGATCCGTGCGTTCATTTTTTGTGAAAGTTACAAAATATTTACGATATTGCAGTGTCAGAACAGTGAGGAAGAAAAGAGGTCTCTTTGATTCGGGATTGTACCAAAATCTGATTGATGGGTTCTTCTGTAGGACGCTTTCCATCAGTTTATCAAGTTTCTTTGAATAACACTTGACTGGGTCTTTTTCAGAACAACTATATAATTTTGCGTGTGCTGTCGTGGGTCCTCAGTTTCATGTCACTTGAAAATGACTCTAAAACTCGAAACGTTGTGTATTGTTTTTGTTTTGTTTTTGACCCCCTTTTGTTTCGGTCTTTACAACCAATCTTCAAATTATTTAGTTGTTCTTTGAAATCGGTTTTGTTGTTTTTGTGTAATTTTGTTAACAGGCAGACAGACAGACAAACAAACAGATACAAGTGAGACATACTTCCTTGGCGGGTACATCCCTTTACGGTCGGCTGGTCACGTACTCTGCTTTATTATGGCCTTGCAGCAATAATTTGCAAAATGAATCTTTTTTTTCTTTTTTCTTAACTGTTCGTCAATTTCTCCCAGAAGATTCTAAATCTTTACTCTCGCAAAATCTTCTTTCATGCCTCTATTGATTGACATGTACATTACTACTACACATATCTTTGTCAAATATTGACTAATGGCCGCTTAAACTAGCCCTTAACAAATCATAAAGAACAAGGTTTCTGAGTACGTAGCTTGGGACATTCTGCCTGTTAACTTAGATCCTATGCCATTCGTTTGAAACTTCGGTCGGATTAATTTCATCGTCACTGGCCAATAATTATTTTGTCCACAATATTCATCAACATGTGCATAAGTTCGTGCTACCATTGACCCGAATTCACTTCGTTAAATCTATTCTGGGCTGCTCGGGTGGAATTTGACAGAGTTTTTAACACCATTTGTTGTTCCACTTTGCATGAACACCTTCCGACGGCACTGGCACAAACATTCAATGGTCCTTTCTTCCAGATCCACGCGACAAGATTCTTACACATTTTTGATGCTGTCTCTTGTTTCCGTGTCAGTCTCAGTTTCATCAAGGAGGCGTCACTCACTGCGTGCGGACTAGTCTATTATACGCTACACCCACATCCGCAAAGTTTTGAGAGACCACACTACGCATGGTTTAAAAGCTGATGGATGAATGAATTTATAACTAAGATGAGAGAATTTAAGAAAAGGGTCTCGTGGCTACGACTTAGCAGATGTCTGACCTACACATTAGCCCAATGTGCTGGTCAGACCTAGAGTATTTCCTAACATTGGTTGTGCCATTTTTATCATTGTTTGTTTTTGTGTGTTGAATGTACACATGTGTGTGCATGAATGTGTAGGCACGGGCCCATGTGTGTGTGCGAGCACATGTGTGTGTGTGTGCATAGTGTGCGCGTATGTGTATGTGTGTGTGTGTGTGTGTGTGTGTGTGTGTGTGTGTGTGTGTGCGCACGCACACACGTGCGTGCGCGCGCGTATGCGTGTGTGTTGTGTGTGCGCGCGCGCGCGCGCGCGCGCGCGCGTGTGTGTGTGTGTGTGTGTGTGTGTGTGTGTGTGTGTGCTTGTGTGTGAAGGATCAATGTATCTGTAAACAATAAAGCTTCGACTTCTCTCTCTCTCTCTCTCTCTCTCTCTCTCTCTCTCTCTGTGTGTGTGTGTGTGTGTGTGTGTGTGTGTGTGTGTGTGTGTGTGTGTGTCTAGTTACATTGATCATTAATGTTCACACCCATTCGACTGGGCTTTGGCCTTACTGAATAAAATTCTGTTCTGTTCTGTTCTGTTCTCTCTCTCTCTCTCTCTCTCTCTCTCTCTCTCTCTCTCTCTCTCTCTCTCTCCTCTCTCTCTCTCTCTCTCTCTCTGTGTGTGTGTGTTTTGGAGTGATATTTCCACATTCTTTCCTTCCTCGTGACTGACATGTTTAATGTCCATACCATCTAATGTCCCTCCATGTTCTGAGGATGGATTTTGTTATGCTTCGTTTTCATTTGTTTGTGTTTCTTTTTTCTTTTGCTTGTTTTTTTCTTTTTTTCTTTTCTCTTTTCTCCACCACGACACCCATGCCCCACTTTCCTAATTTTCCATTCCCTCCGTTCCCCACATTGCCTCCTGAAGCTTCACCGAGTATCATAGATCGATGTGCATCTATATTCCTTTTACATTTTTGTTTGTTTGCAGTAATGTCTAGTGCTCGTTTGCTGTTGTTTGTTCGTTGTTCACGTGTTTTATCATGCACTTTCTTTGATTTCCGTATTTTTGCTGTCCTGTCATTAGATTTTTTGTTCGCGATTTTTATCGTTTTGACATCATTCTTTACCTTCCTTGATAGCAAGATGTAAACAGAATCTGCATATCCTTATTTTTTACCCTAATGATTATTCATCCGCCACCACCACCACCCGACTCTATCCTCATCTAGGTCTTCATCTCTGTCCGTCTATCTGCCTGTCTGTCTCTGTCTCTGTCTCTCT
>JADBJO010004661.1:57500-62500 GCA_016801955.1 Conus betulinus
TGCCAAGACTACGAGCAGAGGAACGCAATCGTGACCTAGGCCATCTGGAGGCTGGTGTGGATGCCAGGCAGGTCGCCGACATCTTTAACGTCCACATCTCAACCATCTATCGTCTGCAGCACCGCATGCGAGTCACTGGTACCACTGATGATCGTCCCCGGCCAGGCCGTCCTCGGGTCACCACACCAAGAGAGGATCGCCATCTTGTTCGAACCCATCTGTGGGACAGGCGGCAAACAGCCGCCAACACTGCTCGACAGGTGCCTGGGAATCTCCAGCAACGAATCAGCCTCAACACTGCGCGGCGGCGTCTTCAGGAGAACGGGCTGGCATGTAGGCGTTCTCACAGAGGTCCGGTACTGACACCAAGACATCGGCAGGACAGGCTGCAGTGGGCACAAACCCGAATCAACTGGCGCAGGCAGCAGTGGGGACGCATACTGTTCTCAGATGACAGCTGTTTTTGTATTGACATGGCTGACGGTCGTGTCAGAATGTGGCGTCGACCTGGTGAACGCTGTGCTGACTCCTGTGTGGTAGAGCGGAACCTCTGGGGAGGCCCGAACGTTATGATATGGGGTACTATTGGCATTAACCACGCCATAGGACCAGTCATCTTTCAGAACATTGGTCCTGGTCGCGGACAGGGTGTCAATGCACAGCGCAACATCAACCAGGTGCTCAGACCCCATGTCGTTCCTTTTTTTGCGCAACACCCAAACTGGACATTCCGACAGGACAATGCAAGACTACACACCGCCAGGGCCACCCAGCGATTTCTTCAGCATAACAACGTCAATGTGCTGCCCTGACCAGCCCTCAGTCCCGATTTAACCCAATAGAACATTTTTGGGATGAACTTGGCAGACGGTTGGACCTCCTGCGTCCACGACCAGCAACAGCGGCTCAACTTCACCAGGCCATCGTCCATGTGTGGGCTGGTGTGCCAAGGGGACGCATCAACCACCTGGTCTACTCAATGAGCCGCAGGTGTCAAGCACTTGTCAACGCAAATGGTGGCCACACACACGGTATTAGGACTTCAAGCTGGTTTATCACGTGACCTTGGATTATCCACACAAAAGACATATTGCTGATGACATTTTCACACATTACCGTTGTAATGAATCAAATCACATTGAATTCTCGCTTCCACTCTGTACAATTGTGACCAATAAAATTCACCCCCAACCTTCAGCTTGTTTTGTTTTCGCGTTTTTTATGGAAGTCAGTACATATTGCTGATTCATTTCTCACCCACCCACCCCCCCTCCCCCCGCCCGTCCCTGCGCTTCAAAGTAAATCTGAAAAATATGTTGAAAGAGTCCTGTAAGGTTGAAGAACTATTACTGATGTCCTTTACTGCGTCCTATTAAACCAGAATACCTTCAAGAGACTTTGTTGTTGTTATCGTGATGTCGTCATTATTTTCATTATTCCTATTATCATTAACACGACTTTTATTTAGAAAGAGAGGGGGTTGGTGACAGCCAAGGACACAGACTAACAAAGTGCTTTGTTTGTGTCCTTGGCGGTAACTAACCCTCTTTCTTCCTAAATTTTACTTCATTTTCCGCCCACAGTCACTCCGTTTTGAAACATAAGTTTAATTGTCGTTATCGTTTACATTGTTTATTGTTTTCTTATCATGATCAGTATCATCATTATCATTATTATTTGCTGCTGCTGCTGCTGATACATTTAGCAGTAGTAGTGGTTGTAGCAGTAGTCCTATTATTATTACTATTATCATCCTTGTTATTATTTCTTCATCATCATCAGCAGCAGCAGCAGCAGCAGCAGCAGCAGCAGCAGCATCATATCGTCGTCGTCATCATCATCATCATCATCATCATTGTCATCATCGTCATCGTCATCATCATGTCAACCATGTTGTTTCCGTGTTGTGCTGTACAATTACCATGATTGTTTATATAATGCAAGTTCAGGACGTACGGGTAAGCCAATGTGTAGGGATGACATAATCACTGAGCCTGAAAATCATCCCACCCACCCGACTGCAATCTCCCAAAATTAGGTACCGAAATATTATTGGGGACCATTGACCAGTGTGGGCTCCCTGGCAAATACAAAGTCTGGTGTCTGCAGTTCATGCCGATACCAAAGCTCCTATGGCCTCTGATGATATACGACATCTGCACCAGCATAGTGGAGGCAGTGGAATCCAAAATCAACAAGTTCACAAGGAAATGGCTTGGTGTCCACCCTGTCTGACTGACATAGCGCTGTACTGTCGCCAAGCAAAGCTGAAACTACCACTGAAATCCATCCTGGAGGAATACAAAGCAGGGAAGATCAGACTTCAAAGCATGCTGGAGGACTCGGGAGACAAGGTGGTAGAAGCAATCAAGCCCAGCTGAAGACAGGCAGAAAATGGAAAGTTCAAGAGGCGATGGATTCTGCAAAAGAAAGTCTCAAGATCAGAGAAATAACAGGACACACACAGACCAACAGACAAGGACTGGGAATGACCAAACTGAATGGTGGTCAAAGGCCCAAGGAAAAGCCAAAAGAGACATGATGATTCAGGAGATGAGAAAAAAGAAGAAGACCAAAAAAAAGACTCCAAAAAGCAGTCCAGCAGAGCCAGCAAGGGCAATGGACAACGTGGGAGAATGCACTCCAAAGAAGTCTCACTTGGAATGACATTTGGCACATGGCCCCTCTCAGGATGAGCTTCATTCTCAGATCTGCATATGACCTTCTGCCCTCAAATGCAAACCTGGTGAAGTGGGGAAAAACAGACGATCCTTCATGCTCCCTCTGCCATGGAAAACAAACAGTGGAACATGTCCATAGCTCATGTAAAGTAACCCTGGCTCAAGGAAGGTACACATGGAGGCACAACCAAGTGCTCAAAGAGATTGTACAAGTAGTCTGGGCTAGTACCAACACCACAAAAGGGAAAATCAGGACTCCAAAAGCACCCGCAACATTCTTCACGGCAGGAGGCAGCAAATCATGGCCAAGAACAACAGCCTGAGGAGAGAAGGCTATCAGGTCAAAGTCCTCACAGCAGAAATTGGAGCTAGGGGGTTTGTAGGAACGTCTGCATACAGCTCACGAAACAGCTCTCAGTTGCAGGGAGGGAAAAAAACAGAGCCCTGAAAGCAATGGCAGAAGCAGCAGAGAGGTGTTCAAGCTGGATCTGGTCAAGGAGGAACAAAAGTGAACTTCATAAGGCTTAAATTTCCTACAAATATCAGGTGTCCCAATGGCTCAGTGGTTAGTGCGCGAGTCATTAAGTGGAAAATGAGCATGTCCAGAATGGCATGGGTTTGAATCCCAGCCATGGCTCGTCCCGAGATGGGAAAAAAAGGGGCAGCAGAGGACATCCGGAGTCATGAACCGGGTGTGGCCCAACCCCCCTAGAGTGTCAGGAGTTAAGGGCCGAAACACTTGCTTGAAGGGGGCTTCTCTTCTGAGGACTCTCTGCTGCTATGCTCTCCACGAGTTTCTTTCTACTTGGGGGCAGTGACTGAGAAAGTACAATCATAATACTTGCTATTCATGCGTTGTTATTGATCTGCATAACTATCTATATGCCTCCATGTGTGTGTGTGTGTGTGCACGTGTGTATGTGTGTGTGCGTGTGTGTGTGGGGGAGTGTGTGTGTGTGTGTGTGTGTGTGTGTGTGTGTGTGTAATGTGTGTGTGTGCGCGCGCGCGCGCGCGCGTGTGTGTGTGTAATGTGTGCGCGTGCGTGTATGTATGTGTGTGCAATATGTGTGGGTGTCTGTGTGTGAGTGTGTTTGAGAGAGAGACAGACAGACAAACAGACAGGCAGACAGACAGAGAGTATACAAATGGTTAGTGCGCGAGTCATTAAGTGGAAAATGAGCATGTCCAGAAGGGCATGGGTTCGAATCCCAGCCATGGCTCGTCCCGAGATGGGAAAAAAAGGGGCAGCAGAGGGACATCCGGAGTCATGAACCGGGTGTGGTATACAAATGCACTCGCAGAAGTGTCCGACGCTGCAGCACTAATTACAATTACCGGTGTAACAGCCCGTTCTTACCCCCCTCTGGAACTTACCCTGGGGTAAGCCTGGGCTAGCCTGCTTTTACACCCGGGGGTCATTCTAGGACTAGCTAGAACTTACCCCCACCCCCCCAGTTGAAAACTTAGCTCCGCGGGGGGTAAGTTTGAGTTTAGCCTGGATTTAACACACACACACACACCCCCCAAAGGGTCAGTCTAGGACTATTTGGAATCTTCCTCCACCCCACCCCCCTTCAAACAAGAGAGGGTCATTCAGGGTTTTTCCTCTGCCTTTTCCCAACACGCACACCCGCGTTAAAAAAAAAATGTTTTAGCCTGCATATTTACCCTTCCTCTCCCACTTCCTATATACAGTCAGTTGGTTTTCACAAAGTGTAGTTCTAGACTCTTCTCAATAGATGGACCTCCTACTTCCCCAACCCCTCCACACACACACACACACACACACACACACACACACACACACACACGCCCCTGGTTCACTAACAGATACGTGTTAACATTTCTCGCGCTAGCTTACATGCGTGGGTCAATATTCGGATGTGCGGGTACGCCCGTACATGCGTGGGAAAGAAAGACGGCTACATGCTAAATGTGACCAAGTGCCAATGTGACCAAGCGTAGTTGTGACCACGTGTCGTTGTGACCAAGTACTGTTGTTGCTTCATCCCGGTTTGCCTCTTTTAACTATTTTACAGCTATTTAGTCTCTAGAGTACTTGTGTACCTTAGCTTGTACAATGCAGATGACTAGTGGTCAGTACCACTGACCACTGGTCATTATGACGTAAATCGGAGATTTTAACTATTTAACAGCTAATTAGTGTTTCCTAAGTGCTTGTGTACCTTGTACAATGTAGATTACTTGTGGTCAGTGCCACTGACTACTGGTCATTATGACGTAATCGGAGATTTTAACTATTTCACGGCTAATTATAGTCTCTCGAGTACCTATGTACCTTGTACATGCAGACGGCTG
>JADBJO010004661.1:67500-70000 GCA_016801955.1 Conus betulinus
GATAACTGACTGTGATCGACTGACTGACTAACTGAATGAATGAGTAATAAAATGTTTAAAATAATTAACTTATCGCTAACTCACAGACTAATTAGGTCACTCACCCTTTACTGGCTGACCAATTGACCGATAGAGTTACCGAAACACTAATCAAGTGACGAGCTAACTAAATTACACTCTAAGGACGTAACCGACTGACAACCTGGACAGGAATCGAAAACAAAACACGTGACTGAAGAGGGAACCACACGCTATCAAACAACACCAGTTGACTTAACAAAAAACAACAATGAAACAGAACGCAACCCCTCAGCATCTTCTTCTTCATCATCATCATCATCGATCCATCATTATAAAAAAAAATGTCTCATATGCTGTTATCCTTTATGCTCTGATGTCGTGGTGACTTAACGTTGTGATGTCCATCTTCTCGTCAGTTCCTTTGGTTGAGCTCAGTCGTGTCGTGGTGGCCAGTATTGGTGTTGGGAACTGGTCAGTTCAGGGGGACGGTCTCTGGACGGACGTGGTGGCGTCTTCCTTCCAAAAAGGGAGGGGGGGGGGGGGGGGGACGCTGGCTCCCCGCTGGCTCGACTTCCTCATTACTGTCGTCGACGTCAACTGTATTTTCATTTTTATTTCCTTTGTTTTTACACAGCTACGAATTCTTTTTCGTTTTTGTCTTCTTTCCTTGTTCCTCGTCTTCCTTCCTTCTTTCCTCTCTTTCCTTCTTTTTCTCTGTCTGTCTGTTGTTTTTTCTTTGTATAAGCAGCGCATTATCAGAGAGAGTGTGCCAGAACATCACACATTAGAACATTAACATAATCCAGACATTTGTGTCAAAACGCCAAAACACTAAAAATCAACAAGAAGATGTCCATTTGTAAGGGACCATACAGACTATGCCTGCTGTATAAGAGACCGATTGGGGGGGGGGGGGGGGGGGAGGGGAAGGTAGTAGTGGAAACTGATTTTTTGGTGCCTTTTTTTGGCAGATGAAGAGGACAGTGTGAAGGACCCAAAATGAAAAGGTGGATTTCGGCCTTAGGAGGAGAGAGAAAAAAAAAAAAAAAAAAAAAAAAAAAAAAAAAAAGGGGGGGGGGGAGAGAGTCACTGCCATAGGTGCTCCATTGATCCGACAACTGATGCCGACAACTGATGCCACACACACACACACACACACACACACACACACACACACACACACACACACACACACACACACACACTGTCTTGAATTTCAGCAGGTTCAATGGAATGTGAACAGGCACCGCCAGTTCAAGACTCAAGACGGATTGGCATTGACTGCTCCCCATGAATTGCCGGTGCAGGGGGCTGCAGAGGGACAAGCCGGGTTGTGGATGTGGAGGTGAAATAAAGCGGTATAGGGGAGATGGCAGTGTGAAGTGGCACGCGCGTGCGTGCACGTAATCAAGCAAGCACGCTCGGTCGCACCCACGGACGCACGTACTCCCCACCCCCAAACACACACACACACACACACACACACACACACACTCTCTCTCTCTCTCTCTCTCTCTCTCTCTCTCTCTCTCTCTCCTCCCTCCCTCCCTCCCTCCCTCCCTCCCTCTCTCTCTCTCTCTCTCTCTCTCTCTGAACTGTAGACAATGGAACTCCCGTCCCTGTGCAAACAATATCATCCACCATTCAATGTATAATGAAACTTGCAAGCTAAACAAAGTCATATGAGGCAGGGAAATAAAGAGAGGAAGAAAACCCCCTTGACGCAACACCACAGATGTGTGGCAAACACACAAGAGGTCATCTCTTCACATGTGTCCGCCTGTTTGTTGGTTCGTCTCTTTATCTGATAGCAAGATAGCACAAAGAGATGAAAAAGCAAAACAAAAAAAAAAAAAAACCCTACTGCATCGATGTGAGCAAAACTAGCCGATAAGAAGGAATATGGCCCAACGGACGATGCCATACAGAGTGTAGTGTGGATCACAGGGTGCGTCCAAGATCCGTTGTACCTTGACGGATGTCTGCGCTCTCCTGAGGCTATTCCGTGTTGGTGTGCGGTTGTTCAGTCATTCCCTTTCATGAAGGGCAGTGGTCTATACATGAATGAGTGGTCTACATCTGAACATAAACCACTTTCTCTCTCTGTCTCTCGTTTATGAAAGCATGCAAAAAAGCGTACGGTCTCGAGCGTGTGCTTAAACACACTCACGCACGCACACCCGCACGCACGCACGCACGCACATACACATACACACACACACACACACACACACACACACACACACACACACACACACACACACATTTCCCTCTCTCTCTCTCTCTCTCTCACACACACACACACACACGCACGCACGCACGCGCGCACGCAAGCACACACACACACACACATATATATATATATAATAAAATATATATATATATACTCAAACACTCGCAGGCACTCTCTCAGACACAAAGGCACTCACGCGCTCCCACACTCATGGGCCTTCTCCCACTCCACCCCCCTCCCCCTCCA
>JADBJO010004661.1:80786-90786 GCA_016801955.1 Conus betulinus
CATATAAAAGCCCCACGAATGTCTAGCTAACAGCATTTTCCCCTTTTAAGTCTCAGGGACGGAGGGGAACTGCAACAGATGGACGGATATTAGGATGTTGTCGGCACTGTCGCAATAACCTCTTCATGATATTACTCAATAAGCCAGGGAGGCAATATGCAGAGCTTACAGGGCCCAGAATCGAGAGAGAGAGGGAGAGAGAGAGAGAGGGAGGGAAGAGAGAGAGAGAGAGAGAACTGAGAGAGAGAGAGAGAGAACATGACTTTTTCGTCTTGCATTTTTCCCGTGTAAACTAACTGTTAATGCACTTGTTGGTATTAATCAAACACAAGTGTCGCGTGTTTTTTTTTTTTTTGTTTTTTTTTTTGTCTGTTTCCCTTTTTTTTTCATCTCATGTATCATGCCACCATGACATAATTCCCGCGCCATCCCTGCCGATGATTCCCATACTTAGCCATACACACACTGGGAATCCACAGAGAGCAGTCAGTATCAGGCTGTCATGAGACCACCCACCCAGAGGAGACGCTGCACTGTTGCAAAGTCTTTTGGGCGATATTCAGTGGAGTCTGTTGGGATTCAAAGATGCAAGACATCATCTTTTGAAGTCCGTTTGAGGGTGGGGAGAACGCTTTTTGTTTGTATTGTCTTTATAATATTTTTTTCTGCCCTTATCGTTCAGTTCTTGTTGATATTATTGTGAAGTGCAGCCCCATCAGCGTGGAATATATGAAAGGGTAAAAGAGTCTAATGTAGTATCTAAATGTCTTGTGGACAGATTTTTGTTAGAAGAAAAAAAAAACACCCGAAGGTGCTGGGGAGGGCCCAGAGAAGCACTGTCCTTCACCTGCTTTTAGAGCAGTTCCTGTACCACCCTTGGAGGCCTGCGCTGTGTTGACAATGGGTGCTGGCACGCGCAGGACACTCCATTAAGATATCAAGGGACATAACTGCTCCTGAACAGAGGTAAATCAGGCTACAGGATGCAACTCGTAACAGCCTTAAAGTAGCATCCCATGGGTGTACCAGCCCGTGCAGAGCCCACCGCGAAAAAACACCACCCTCCAGCTGTCGAGCACACCCCACCGACCCAACCACACCCTGTAGCCTCATCAGCATGGATTATATGAAAGGGGGGGGGGGGAGTCTAATATCTAAATGTCCTGTGGACAGATTTGTGTTATGTTATTGTGTAAGAAGAATTGACATCACAGGATATAATAAAACGTCCTGATCGCATGTGCTCTCTCTCTCTGTGTTCTGTGGAACAATGTTCATAATCATTGTGCTCGTACATGTTTTATGCTGTGCCTACGCGTTCATAAGTGAGCGCGCGCGCGTACGCACGCACGCACGCACGCACGCACACACACACACACACACACACACAACACACACACACACACACACGCACGCACGCACGCACGCACGCACGCACACACACACACACACACATACACACGCGCGCGCGCGCGCGCGCACGCAAAACAAGAGTTTTATTATTGTTTCATATTTGATAAGAGAGGTTTGTGTGTCTGCATGACAGAAATTGTGTGCTTTCAAAAATGTTGTTTGAGTTTGTGGTTATATTACGTTGTATTAGTTTCTTTTTTCGTTTTTTTTGTTTTTGTTTATGAGGGCAGTATTGAAAAAAGCTGGAAAGCTTATTCTTTAACCTTAAATAAAGATATAATGATGACTTGACTTGCTTCAGACACACACACACACGCACACACACACACACACACACACACACACACACACACACACACACACGTACACACACACACACACACACACACACACACACACACGCACGCACGCACGCACGCACGCACGCAACGCACGCCCCCACGCACGCACGCATGCACGCGAAACAATAGTTATATCTTGTATTGGTTTCTTTTTTGTTTATGGGAGCAGGATGTAAAAATAAAAAGCTGGAAAGCTTGTTCTTTAACCTTCAATAAAGATAATGTTGATTTGACTTGACTTGACTTGACTTCACACACACACACACACACACACACACACACACACACACAACACACACACACACACACACACACACACACACACACACACATACACACACGCGCGCGCCATAGACGGCCTTGACACAGACTATTAGCAAGACACTCGCGGTTTGACCAGTGTTTTGAAGTAATGAGTCGGTCAGACAAGGGGCATCCCCGAGCCATCTTCTTGTCTGCTTCCTGATTGATTTAGTCACGTATTCATTTACGTACGACGCTATGTGACTTATAGATGTTTTTGTGTTTGCCCTTTTTTTCTCGGCTGTTGAATGTGTCTTCTGTTTTCTGAGGTACCCAGCAGATCTAGATAAGAAATTCTTTGTGCTTGTAGCTGTCGTTCTCATGAAGTTGTTGTTGTGGTTGTCATCATCATTGAATGTTTGGGCATTGTCGTTGGCGTCTTCGTCGTCATCGTTTTCACTATTGCTTGTCCAGCACCAAATAGGTTACATGATCATGACAGAGAGAGTAGCAATGGCACTCACACCATTTGTGATGTTCTGTTTTGATTTGTTTTGGAATTTCCAAGAATGCCTCCACCCCCACCCCTTCCCACCAGTCTCTTTGCCTCGGCCATACAATTTCCTGACACAGTCCATAACGCCTCATTTGTAGGGGAGTTAATCGTGCCTATCCTGTGTCATACCAACATTGTGGGTGATATTTGTTTCCCTATCAAATTTCAACTTAAGCTTCCTCTCTTTCTTTCAGCCCGTCCATCACAGACACCCTGGCTCCCCCCCCCCCCCCCCCCTCCCTTCCCCAAGGGTCAATTAACTGGGTCTTTACTTAGGCAGCCAGTTTATGCTAGCGTCTCGGCTGACAAACACTTGTTCAGATCACGTTCTTCGTGGTATAGCGACAAAAAGATGTGTGTGTGTGTGTGTGTGTGTGTGTGTGTGTGTGTGTGTGTGTGTGTGTGTGTGTTATTGTGTGTGTGTGTGTGTGTGTGTGTGTGTGTGCGCGCGCGCGCGCGTGATGAGACAGGTCACCTTGTCTGGGAGAGCAGAAGAGGAGGGATCTAAGTTTCGCTTTTATTTTGTTATTTGTTTGTTTGTTTGTTTTGTTTGGATGACTTCACAGCTACCGCAGGGAAGCCATGTCTATTCAGAAATTGAGACGGGCAGAGACAAAGGGATGGTAGTTCAGGTTAAAAGGAAGAAAGAGGGACAGCAAAACCTAGTTTTCCCTAAACGAAAGGCTAATGAGCAACACATCGGTCACATAGAGGTCGTAAGCAATCGATGATGATCGATTTCCAGCACGCTGGAAAGTTTTCTTTTTGCCTCTTCTCCTTTTTGCTTCTACGTTTTTCCCTTAGAATGTCCCTTTCAGCTTTAACTTTTTCCTCGAATTTGGCTCATAGGAGGAGAGAGAAGGTATGCTGGGTCAGAGGAGGAGAGAGAAGGTATGCTGGGTCAGAGGAGAGAGAAGGTATGCTGGGTCAGAGGAGAGAGAAGATATGCTGGGTCAGAGGAGGAGAGAGAAGGTGTGCTGGGTCAGAGGAGAGAGAAGGTATGCTGGGTCAGAGGAGAGAGAAGGTATGCTGGGTCAGAGGAGAAGAGAGAAGGTATGCTGGGTCAGAGGAGGAGAGAGAAGGTATGCTGGGTCAGAGGAGGAGAGAGAAGGTATGCTGGGTCAGAGGAGGAGAGAGAAGGTATGCTGGGTCATAGGAGGAGAGAGAAGGTATGCTGGGTCAGAGGAGGAGAGAGAAGGTATGCTGGGTCAGAGGAGGAGAGAGAAGGTATGCTGGGTCAGAGGAGGGAGAAGGTATGCTGGGTCAGAGGAGAGAGAAGGTATGCTGGGTCAGAGGAGAGAGAAGGTATGCTGGGTCAGAGGAGGAGAGAGAAGGTATGCTGGGTCAGAGGAGGAGAGAGAAGGTATGCTGGGTCAGAGGAGGGAGAAGGTATGCTGGGTCAGAGGAGAGAGAAGGTATGCTGGGTCAGAGGAGGGAGAAGGTATGCTGGGTCAGAGGAGGAGAGAGAAGGTATGCTGGGTCAGAGGAGAGAGAAGGTATGCTGGGTCAGAGGAGGGAGAAGGTATGCTGGGTCAGAGAGGAGGGAGAAGGTACGCTGGGTCAGAGGAGAGAGAAGGTATGCTGGGTCAGAGGAGGAGAGAGAAGGTGCTGGGTCAGAGGAGAGAGAAGGTATGCTGGGTCAGAGGAGGGAGAAGGTACGCTGGGTCAGAGGAGGAGAGAAGGTATGCTGGTTCAGAGAGGAGAGAGAAGGTACGCTGGGTCAGAGGAGAGAGAAGGTATGCTGGGTCAGAGGAGGAGAGAGAGGTATGCTGGGTCAGAGGAGGAGAGAGAAGGTATGCTGGGTCAGAGGAGGAGAGAGAAGGTATGCTGGATCAGAGGAGGAGAGAGAAGGTATGCTGGGTCAGAGGAGGAGAGAGAAGGTATGCTGGGTCAGAGGAGGAGAGAGAGAAGGTATGCTGGGTCAGAGGAGGAGAGAGAAGGTATGCTGGGTCAGAGGAGGAGAGAGAAGGTATGCTGGATCAGAGGAGGAGGAGAGAAGGTATGCTGGGTCAGAGGAGGAGAGAGAAGGTATGCTGGGTCAGAGGAGGAGAGAGAGAAGGTATGCTGGGTCAGAGGAGGAGAGAGAAGGTATGCTGGGTCAGAGGAGGAGAGAGAAGATATGCTGGGTCAGAGGAGGAGAGAGAAGGTATGCTGGGTCAGAGGAGGAGAGAGAAGGTATGCTGGGTCAGAGGAGGAGAGAGAAGGTATGCTGGATCAGAGGAGAGAGAAGGTATGCTGGGTCAGAACTTGGAAAAGGAGGGTCCTGAAGGATAGGTTGAGGATGAGAAAGAAAGAACAGGAGTCAGACAGAGACAGAAACAAAAATAGGATGGGAAGGGTGGTAATGCTGAGCAATGAGACTGGTGGAAACAAGAAACAGAGAGGAGGGAGAATGACGAAGGGGGAGGGGGATGCATGAAGTGAGAGACAAATCTGCATACACGATGAAGTCTTGACGTGATGTGCCTTTAGCCAACGGCTGTTTTCCAGCCCACATTTGCGATGACGAACTCTACCGAATTGATCCTGGTGAGAGAAAGAAAAATAACAGCTCTCTTCAGGACAGAGACACAGTTTGCTTCTTAGACACTGTCTGTCTGACTGTCTGTCTGTCTGTCTGCCTGTCTGTCTGTCTGTCTGTCTGTCTGTCTGTCTCTCTCTCTCTCTCTCTCTCTCTCTCTCTCTCTCTCTCTCTCTCTCTCTCGCTATGTTCAACATGTGTATGTGTGTTGAGTACAGTTACAAGCCATTGATTGATATCTACATCGTGTTACTCTTGTTACACTTTGACTTTTTGTTAAGTCTTGGTATAGCCGTGTCCCAATGCGGAGAGTGAACAACGTCATTTCTGAAGCACGCTGGAACCATCACCATGGCTGAATGAAATGTCTCCTTCATATATTTTTTTCATTTTTATGTGACCCTCTCTTGGCTCAGTGTGCTCACTTTTGCACCAAACTATCTTTCTATACATAGACCTCTCTCTCTCTCTCTCTCTCTCTCTCTCTCTCTCTCTCTGTGACCCCCCCCACACACACACACACACACATACACGCGCGCGCGCGCGCACGCACACGATCATAGACAGTCTTTGTACGGACCATCTTAGCGAGGCACTCAGGATCTGACCAGTGGGTGGGTTAATGCGTCAATGAGACAAGGGTCGTCCTCCAGCCCATCTTCCTAATTGTTTCCTGATTGATCTATTCTCTCGTTCAGTTATGAATTTGTCAGTGATCTCTGCAGACGATGGCCTCCTGGGGTTAGAAGATGTGGTAGATAGTATATTGAGGCATCTTGGGTCAGAAGATGTGGTAGACAGTATATTGACCACACTGCAGGCTATGGCAACACACTGACCGAAAACACCGAGATCATGAAAAGATGGACAGAGTCTTGCTAGCAGTTGTACAATTACCCGCTGCGACCCCACACCAGCTTGTTGACCGACCAACCTGCAGCTGGAGAACCAGACCCTCTTCCAATACTGAGAGCAGAAGTGGAAGAAGCAGTTCGCTGCTTGAAAGGACGGGAATCGACAACATCCCCGAAGAGCTGCTGCAGCGTGGAGGCGAGATGATCACAGTGCTGACGATGCTCTGTCTGAAGATCTGGGAGACCAAGGTGTGGCCTAGAGAATGGACGCAGTCTTTGATTATTCCCGTCCCAAAGAAAGTCAACACCAGACTGTGCCAGTACTACAGAACGATCAGTTTGATTTGCCATCCCAGTGAAGTTCTGTTAGGAATCATTCTGAACCGGCTGAAGAAACAGGCAGCGGAACTGCCTGCAGAAGAACAGCTAGGCGGGCTTTCGACCATGAAGGAGCACAGTTGAGCAAATGTTCAACTGCCGCCTGATAATTGAAAAACACCTCCAACACCAGAGAGACCTCTTCTGCAACTTCATAGACTTTGAAAAAGCTTTCGATCGAGTTTGGCATGACAGGTTGTGGTGGGTCCTCAAAAATTTCAACGTGGAGGAAGGGTTGGTCCAGATCCTACATGCACTGTGTACAGCTCGGCAACCAGCGCCGTGCTCATGAACAGCCAAATAGGGGACATCTTCCATACAACTGTTGGCGTCCGACAGGGCTGTCTGCTCTCCCCGACCCTCTTCAACCTGTACCTGGAGAAGATCATGTACGAGGCCTTCAAAAAACTTTAACACCACCATGTCAGTTGGGGATAACCAAATACAATCTGCGCTTTGTTGATGACAAAGATCTACACGGAAGAAGCAATGACGAACTCCAAGACATAACCAGCGGGCTAGAGACCGAGCCAGTACATGCGGGATGGAAATCCGCGTTGAAAAAAGCAAGGTGATGGTGGACAGCAGCAATGAAGACCAGACTGTAAAATCACAATGAACGGACAACGGCTGAAAGAGGCGAAAGCGTTCAAATACCTCGGCTCCACACTCACGAAAGACGGTCGCTGTTCAACAGAAATTAAAGTCAGATTAGCTGTTTGCCACATCAGCCATGGCAAAGCTCATAAAGCTGTGGAGAAGCAATAAGATCAACTTTCCTACAAAACTCAAGCTGCACAAGCCTTCGTCTTTTCAATCTTCCTGTACGGGAGTGAGAGCTGGACCTTGACGGCAGAGTGGGAGAAAAAGATCCAAGCCTTTTAAATGAAAGCGCATAGAAGACTACTCCACATCTCCTGGACAGAGCACAGAACCAACGACTCTGTCCGAAAGTAGGTGGCCATACCGGCAGGACCACAGGCACCTGTCCTGGCTACAGTTAGGACAAAGCTGATGTGGTTTGGCCACAAAGACACAACACGACCCGGCTGGCGAAGAGAATCCTGCAAGGCACACTTACAGGAGGAGGGCGCAGAGGCAGGCTGAGAAAGAGCTGGTCGGAGAACGTAACAGAATGGACAAAACCTCAGGCTGCCAGAACTCCTGACAGAAGCAGAGGACAGGCCACGATGGAGAAGAAGATTGACGGAGTCGTCCTTCATGTTCCCCCTACGACCACTTAGGTCACAGGAATGAGAAGAGAGGAGTGGTGGGACAGATCATGACGCCTCCTTTAGAGACTTGTGTATCTTTACAAATTCTTTGGCTACTGTCTCCCTGGATAACTTGCAGACTTAGAAATAATGATCCCTTTGTTGTTGTAGCTGTTGGCACCGATGATGTACGTTTGTCATTGTTGTTTTGTCTTTGTCGTTGTCATTGTTGTTTTGTCTTTGTCGTTGTCATTGTTGTGTTGTCTTTGTCGTTGGCATTTTTGTCGACATTGTCTTTTGATTCTTGCTTGCTCATTACACTAAAATAAAATAGGTGATGTAATCAAGAAAGAGAGATCAACATTTTTGTGATTTCTTTTAGTGATTTCTGATGGTGCGCGCCCCCCCCCCCCCCTCCCGCCCCGATCCCAGCCGACCAGCCCCTTGTCCTCCTCACTCCTTCCCCCCTCACCCCTACACTCACAATCCATTTCGCCTCCCTTACTGGGTCGTCAATCATGCCCGTGCCATACCCATCATATTGTGTGGTTTGTGTTTGCTTCCCTGTTGAACGTGAACCTAAGCCTCCTCTTTCCTGTCAGGCCGTGTAGTCACGACACCCACCCTGGCTTCCTTCCCAGGGTTCACAGTGGAAGCTCTTCAATGATGCAGGCAGTGTCCGCGAGCGTCTCGATTGAGAAACACCTTGTTCAGATCACGTTATCAAGTGCTTCTTGGTTTAGCGACAGAAAACAAAGAGGCAAAATCTGTGTGTGTGTGTGTGTGTGTGTGTGTGTGTGTGTGTGTGTGTGTGTGTGTGTGTGCGCGCGCGCGCGCGCGCGCGCAAAACACACAACACACACACACGCACGCACGCACGCACGCACGCACGCACGCATGCACGCACGCACACACACACACATGAGCCCATGCCCACGCATTATACACACACGTGTACATCCACTACACAAAACAACAAACAAAAAATGGTAGGTAGGTACTGAAGGTCTGATCAGCGCGTTGGGCTAATGCGTAGGTTAGACACCCGCTGAGTCGCAGCCACGAGACCATTTTCTTCAATTGTCTCATCTTGGTTGTTGATTCATTTATCTATCCGCTTCAAATCATGCGTAGCGTGGTCACAAAACTTAGCGGATGTGGTGTAGCGTATATGGACTAGTCCGCACGCAGTGACGTCTCCTTGATGAAACTGAAACTCTGTGTGTGTGTGTGTGTGTGTGCTTGCGCGTGCACATAATGTGTTGATGTGTGAGATCGCCAGTAGCCAATGACAGTGGAATGAGGGTGGAATCCAAGTTTTCCTTTTTTCCCCGTTCAATAACTTTGTTGCTATCAGAAATGACTTTGCTGCTATCAGACAGAAGCACATTCGCTTCAGAAATTGAGTGAGGTGACTGGGAAAAGGGGGTTAGAGAGTAAGGAAAAAAAAGGCGGAGGAGGAGGAGGGGGGGGGGGGGGGGGGTTACAGCAGAACCTAATTCTCCTTAAAACGAAAAGCTGATGAGTAATGGAGATCGCACAAGGTTCATCAGCTATTGTTGATGATGGATTGATTTCTAGCCAACTGTAAGTTTTTATTTCCTTCTCTTTTCGTCTTTGTTTTCATATGTTTAAACTTGTGCTTTTTCCCCCACGAAATGAGCCATCAATTCGGATTTAATTTACGTCTTTAGGATTTGAGCCAAAGGGGGGAGAGAGAAGCGATGTGGGAGAGAAAAACTGAGAGGGGGGGGGGGGGGGGGGGGACAGACACTCTAGTATCCCCTGTCCTCCATCCTCCCTGAATCCATCTGAGATGGATAAATTGATACATAGGTATGTACATACATGCATACATACATACACACATAGGTACATATATGCATACATACGTATTATATATATACGTGCTGATACATACGTACTATATGCATCCGTACGTTGGTACGCACGTACATACATACATACATACATGCATACATACAGGCAGGCAGACAGACAGACAGACATTCATGCGAACGTACATACAGGGAAAGAGAGATAAGAGAGAGAGAAAAAAGAGAGAGAGAGAGAGAGAGAGAGAGAGAGAAAAGTAAGGGCGATGTGGTGACTGGGTGGTAGAGGGCAGGAGGGAGGCCACAGAGGAGAGGGGGCAGGGAGAAAGGGTAGGGTAGATCCTCTGTGTTTGTGTGTGTGTGTGTGTGTGTGTGTGAAAGATGACCTAACGTGATGTGCCTTAGCCAGCCACCGATTTCCAATGCACACTTGGCAGTGATGAACTCAGAGAATTGGTCCAGGTGAGAGAGGCAACAATATCAGTTTGCTTTACTGACGCGGAGGGATACAGTTAGCTTCCTAAGCAGCAGTTCCCTCTCTCTCTCTCTCTCTCTCTCTCTCTCTCTCTCTCTCTCTGCCCGTCTGTCAGTCGCTGTCTCTGTCTGTGTGCCCGTCTGTCAGTCGCTGTCTCTGTCTGTGTGCCC
>JADBJO010004661.1:95786-105786 GCA_016801955.1 Conus betulinus
AGAGACAGACAGACAGACAGACAGACAAATTGAAGAGCACGTAAACCTATACACACAAACAGCAGTTACAACCAGAAACGATGTTCAAACTTACTAAAAAAAAAGTTTCTTTTTGATTTTAGATTTATTTACAACATCCATCCCCCCACCCCCACCCCCCGCCCTTACAATGTCTAAAGACATCCAAACAAAACGGAACACAAACTTTGAAGGAAGCGTGAAATCGTGTTAAGGCCATTTCTCTGTATCAATAATGAACGTGGAAATATTGCTTCACGTAAATGTGAATATGCATGACACACATAAATCAAATGAACTTCATTTTCCTCGCTTGCTCCACATAGTGGACAAGCTTGTAATTGTTTGTTATTTATTATACCTATATCGATTACAGTTTAATTCATTCATCCCAAGTCTAAATCTTATTACTGCATCTCTATACCGTCGTACGTAAAGGGACGATAAGTAAGCTTCGTAACATAGGCCATCTTTAAAAACTTCTATATTCGTTGAATCGTTCACTTGAAGATATTTTGTCATGCCATTCTTTGTTTAAAACAATCTTGCAGGCGTTCTTTCAGGGCTTTTAAAAAGCCACTTTTGCTTCCTACTTGTTGTTCTATCCACACGTAACCAAGCCGTACCGAAACAATTGCATCTAACATCAGTTATCCATGTCTTCGTTCCTCTCTCTCGTCTAGCTGCTTCAGATGAACATACATAGCTTTAGGGATTCTACTACTCTCCATTTCTAATAGCTTTAACCAATATTTAACAGCCTTCATGATTGCATTGATAAAAAGAGGATGCCTGCCTAATTCCCCATAGATCATAGAGTTGGGTGTCTTTTGGCTGACTGCTAAAAACTTCTTACATGCATACATATGAACACGCTCTATTTCTTTTACCTCTTTAATCCCCCATATTTCTGCTGCGTACAAGAGAGCTGGTTGAATTTGGCGGTCAAATAAACGTAAAAACACTTTAACGTCAGAACATTCTATTTTCCATAATGCCCGAGATATGCCAATTGTCTTTTTCCTAGCTTTCCGTACTATCTGCTCCATGGCTTTCTCTAAAGACAGTTTTTTTGTTGTTAAGGTAAAGCCAAGATAAACATATGCATTGACCACTTCAAGGACTTCTCCATTTAAGTACCATTTTCTCTCTTGCTGTCAGATGGCCTCCTTTTCTGAATACCATAATTTTAGTTTTTGTTAAAATTTACTGTTAATCCTATTCTATTAGAAGCTTTAGCCAATACATTCAATTGGTTTTGTAATCCTCCTACTACAGTGTGTGACACTAAAGCTATATCATCTGCAAACAATAGAGTAAATATTTCTTCTATCAGGTTGGACAGTACTATACCATGTCTTCCATCTCTCCTTAAGTCATCTGCTACTTCGTTTATAAATAGACAGAAAATCTTGGGTGAAAGTAAGCAGCCTTGTTTAACACCCACTGGTGACTCAAAGAACTCTGTGTAATCATAACCGACTCTCACACAACAAAGAACATTTTCATACATGCTTTTGAGTAATTTCAGCATTTTTCTCGACAATCCTTTTCTCGCCAGACAAGCCCATAGGTATCACGATTTACAGAATCAAATGCTTTCTGGTAGTCTATGAAGGCTACATAAACCTTTCCTTTTCTCTGAGTCAAGCTTTTCTGTATTATACTGTACAGAGTGAATATATGGTCTACCGTAGAATAGCCCGCTCGGAAGCCTGCTTGCTGCTCTGTAATTTGTTTAGTTTCCTCTATCCATGTGCTCAATCTCTTATTCAAAATATATGTAAAGATCTTGCTGACTACGCTTATAAGCGATACACCTGTAATTACCAGGGTCGTCAGGATTACCTTTCTTGTAAATAGGCACTATAATGGACTTCGACCAGAATTCAGGAAAGTGTCCTGCCTCAAGGAGGGCATTGAAGTACTGTAAACAAAAACGGTATTGTATCAACGCTTTTTAATATTTCTGCTGGGATACCATCCCACCCACTAGCTTTATTTCTTTTTAAGTGTCGTATGGCCTCACCTATTTCGTCTCTTGTTATCAGTTCGTCAGTAATAGGACAATATTCAGTGGGCTCAGACACCAACTGCTGGCGTGGCACTTGGTCTTTAGTTGTATTCAAAAGTGTCTCAAAATGTTCATGCCACCGTTTCTTTTGAGATGTTTGGTTTGGGAACACTATTTCGGAGGACAGAACGAACAGTGGTCCAGAATTTTGAGCTGTCCGAACATGCGTCAGTAAGGATTTTACCTGTTCCTTTTTAAACTGTTCTCGTTTTGCTTTTTGCATGTCTTTATATTCCTTTCTCTCTTGGCAGTATGCCATTCTCTTTCTATTCTAGTTTTTATTGTCCTTCGCATTTCTATACTGGCTCAATGCTCTTCTTGTGACAAGTTTTTCTTCGTCTTACAATCCTGATCAAACCAAGTAGGCTCTCTCCAGGGTTCATTACTACAAAGCATAGTTTTGGTCATGCACTGGGACACATTATTTAAATAACTAGTGAATGTTTGAATTGCACTCTCTAAATTGACGTTTATTAATGCTATGGCTTCTTGGAGAGAGAGAAACGGCCCTCTCAGTCTGTGTTGCTGCTACAAGCACATCTCTTTTATCTTCATCCCATATTATTTTTGTAAATCGTTTTCTCTGTACCTCTCTAAAAGTATCATTGACAATAGTTTTGTTGGATAAACATAGTTCCACCGGAAAATGCTGAGAGGACTTCCTTCCCAACACACAAATAAAGGTCAAATTGTAACAAATCATGCGAACATAACATGTAGTCAATGACACACTGTTTCCACACGTAGAAACGAAAGTAAATTTCCCCTCTCTATCCCCATCACAAAACCCATTTAAAATGACTAAGTCATAGCCTTCACATAAAGTTAATAAGTGAGACCCAAAGAGATTTGTATTTTTGTCTTGTGATTGTCTTTCAGGTCCAGTGTACACATCTTCAGTTCTCTCCCATGGTTCACGATCACAGTCCAAGACTGAGGCGACCGGATTAGACACTCCTACCCTACTATTTAAATCCCCACATATGATAAAATGCATGTCCTTATACTTTTGTAATACATTTGTCAACATATCTAAGTTTGAAATGTCACAGTCTATTTCAGCCTGCCGGTACCAAGTCGAATTTTGAGGATGAACGTACGTGCATACCATAACAACATCATGTTTTGATGATAATAACTGTTTTGAAAATTTACAGCAAACAATGTTTGGTAGCGAACACTCAATCTGTTTACAATACTGGGATAAATTTTTCTTTACAAGACGATCACGCCTCCTGATTTTCTACCAGGGCCTATCTGATGTGCAGTAGCAAAAAAGCAATCATGCATTTGAAAGACATCACTGAGAAAGGAAACGTTATCAACGAAAGTCTCTACTAGACAAACTATATCAAACTTGCTGACATAATTTACAAAACCTTGTTCTTTGAGGCGGGCCACAAGCCCACCTATATTCCACGTCACACCACCTTCAGGCAGCACTCAGTCGTCTTTGTCGTCGTTGTTGCCACATCACCATCTTGGACGGCCTGGCCACATCCCTATCTGCTGCCGGTGCGTGGTGGTCCCTGATTGTTGATGATGCCCTGTGTACCATTGCCCCGAGCAGATTTGCCTCGTAAAGCGCCGCCCCCTGCCCCGTCCACCTCGCAAACCATGAGAAGGAGTATACGGCCCTTCGTGTCGATCTCCAGCATCGGGAGGGGTGGCCCCACGGCCAAAGCCCCGCGGTGGTGCTGACTTGGCATTGGAACAGGGCGACCAGCCATCTTCTTGTCGAGGTGGGGTATCCAGTTCATCGTGACACCCAGGTGGAGAGGCTTCACGTATCGACCGTGATTGTTGTATTGAGGTACTGCTGCTGCCCTGCCCCACAAGAGAAGTCTGATCTTCACGGTGTTGCTGTCCCGACTCTGGCCGTTGTTTCTGCTGGTCCTGGTGGTGTTGCAGTTGGGAGGAGAACAGTCGCGTTCGAGGGCGTGACTTGCAGGGTGATTGGTTGGCAACAGAAGACAATGCTGGTTTCTTCCCTTCTACTTCGCCTTCATTGTCCCAGTTGTGACTGCCAACTTTCTTTGCTCCGTCCTCCGTTCTTGACTTCATTGTTGGTGAGTTTGGTGTCACGACTGGCTGCAAGCAACTGCTTGTTTCTCTCTTGTTGACAATTTGATTGCACGACGTCAAACCTATTGCTTTCACGTGCAGGAAAATTCCGTGCTGACTGGCTGTAGGACTTCATGATTTTTTTGTGAGTGCGTGTCAAAGGTCAGCACACCATCTGGAGTGTACAGTTTGTCATAAACAAGAGTGGCCCGTTCGTTTTTGGAATGATACTGTTTCATCACCCCAATTAACCCCCTTCTTCTGTCTCTCACAGTTTTGGAAAAATCTTCCGAGATTCCGAAGTTGGTACCTTTTAGTTTATAGGCGCTTCTCCTGACCCTTTCTCTGTCCTTTAAAACTCAAGAATCGGACAACGATCGCCTTCCCCACTCTGTGTACTCTTTCTATGCTCACTGCCGTGTCTATCTTCAGACTGTTTTTGATCACCTGCATCACCATCCTCTCACAATCTTCCCGTGTCTCTTTTTATCAGTATGTGGTATGTTATGAAACACTAAGTTGTGTTGTCTGTTTTGATTTTCTAAGTAGTCTAGTTTCTCTTCTTGTCTGTCAATTGTCTCACACTTGTTTTTCTGCACTCTTCTTTCAGTCTGGAGTTTTCTTCCGACAGCACTTCCACAGTTTCATTGAGCATGGCGATGTCGTCGTGTGCTCTGTCTATCATGTCCTCCATCCCCTGCAGTCGTGTATTCAATGTGTGTTGTATGGACATGAAACGTTCCTCCATACACTCTCTCATCTGGCTTTGTTCTCTGATCAAGGCTCTAATGTCACTGTGCAGTTCTTCGTTGCTCACCTTGTTGCCAATGTCATTGGATCTGTTTCTTTTTGGGGCTTCGGTGTGGATTATTGACACTTTTGAACAGCACCGGTGTCGGTCATTTTGAAAGGGCTGGTACCGTTCTCTGTGTCATCTGTCATCGATTCGTGGGCGAAACAGGTCCGGGATTTGGGTGACAATCTCCACAGCACAACAGATGCAAGGCCACAAAACACAACAAAATAATGTCCAATCTGTTGCGGGTTTTAATGACTTGGGCTTTCAGTTTCTGACTTTGTAAGGCTCTTTCCGTCATAAACCTGATGTACACAGGAAGAAAGAAGCCGCAGGCCGAACGAAAAACGATACAGTTCACAGGCATGCTTGGACAGAGCTCTGCTTTGCGATGTGTTCACTTCAGCGGCTCTCTCCTCTCTCTCTGGCAGCACCTGCTTTCGATCAAATTAATATTGATTACTCTCTGGCATAAATTAGTTTTCCGATTTTTTTTTCTCTCCATTTGGTCTGACAAGACGTCGTTTCTATCAACACTAATTAAGTAAGCGTCTCTCTCTCTGTCTCTCTCTCTCTCTCTCTCTCTCTCTCTCTCTCTCTCTCGATGCGCAAGACAGAAAGAGAGAGTGAGAGAGAGAGACACACACACACGCACGCACAACACCACACACATATGCACACGCACATACACACACGCGTGCACGCACACACACACTCACACACACACACACACACACACACACACACACACACACACACACACACACACACACACACAACGCACTCACGACGCACACACCACACACACCCACACACACACACACACACACACACACACACACACACACACACACACAAAACGCACTCACGACGCGCGCGCGCGCGCGCACCACACACACACACACACACACACACACACACACACACACCACACACACCCCTTGTGAAACACACCAGTGCCTGTGTGGCTCAGTGGCTAGTCCGGGAAGCTGCAGGCGGGGAGATGTGGATTCCAATCCCATCAAAAGGTGGGGAGGGGGGTGGTAACAGATTTTTTCCTCCCTAACGAGTCCTATCAAGAATTGAACATAGAGTATACACAATTGGAAAGGCTGAAAGCGCGCGGTCGAGTTTTCATTCACTTCATGAACGCGTGTGTGTGACAACATTGTTCGAATGTCTTGATCATCTCTGCAGGTGTCTGTATCCTTCAGGCCTGGTTGACGCCGGGGATACCAACGGCAGTGTAATATTGAGCGCTATCGAGCAGTGTCAGACCAGAATGGAACGGCATAGCTTCCTCTTCATCTCTGCCCTCGTTGATGACCAAAGACATGTCCACATTCTGTAGCCTTTTATGTCCAGCGCTCGTTGCAACCTCAGTTTTGATTTTCCTTTCATGTTATCCTTCAGATTCTGTGACCTTTTTTTTGGCAAACTCGAGTGGCAACCTCAATTTCGACTTCCTTTTAATTTTATCCTTGTTAATTATAAAAATGAAGTCTTAAAATTCTATGGCCTTTAATGTCCAATTCTAGCGCCAACCGCAGTTTCGAGTTCCTTTCATGTAATCCTTGTTAATAAGTCCCAGAATTCTGTGGCCTTTTATGTCCATCTCTAGTGGCAAACCTCAATTTCGAATTCTTTTCATGTTATCCTTGATAATCATAAAAAAGTCCCAGAATTCAGTGGTCTTCATGCCTCGCTCTCGTGCAGCCTCACTTCGATTTCCTTTCATGCCCAGTAGAGTTCCTGGAAAAATTGGAATCGGTAAGTTCTTTGGGACTGTCATTAATTAGACATAGCGCCTCGCTCTCTCTCTCTCCTCTCTCTCTCTCTCTCTCTCCTCCTCTCTCTCTCTCCTCTCTGTCTTCTTCTATTTGCAAGGAAAGAAGCCACCTTGTAAAAACTGGCCACGTTTATCTATGAAGCTTTGAAAAGATTACGTGCAGCAACGTCTTAGCGTGTTTTACAGTTATGATTTGTTTCATTGTTAATTCCTCTTAGACAAGTAAGTATGACATTTGATCTAATGGGCAGAGTATTGTCGAAGCGATTCTTCTTGTTATATCTTTTTATTATTATTATTATTATTATTATTATCCTTGCGATACGTATTACCCATCTCAGTTGGGGCTTTGGCCTATGCTGAATGAACTCCCTCCCCCTCGCCCAACCCACCGTCATTCCTCCCCCCCCCCCCCCCCCCTCTCCCCCCCCCTCGCCCCCCCCCCCCCCCCCCCACCCCCCCCCCCCCCTCCCCCCCCCCCCCCCCCCCCACCCCCCCCCCAACTCCCACCCCCCACTGCCCCCCCCCCCACCCCCCCCCCCCCCCCCCCTCCAAACCCCCCCCCCTCACCACCCCCCTCCACCCCCCTCCCCACCGCCCCCCCGCCTCCCCCCATCCTACCCCCCCCCGCCCCCCCCCCCCACCCCCCCCACCTCCCCCCCCCCTCCCCCCCCCCCGCCGCCCCCCCCCCCCCCACGTCCACCAACCCCCCCCCCCCCCACCAACCCCCCCCCCCCCCCCCCCACCGCCCCCGCCCCACCCCCCCCCCCCCCCCCCCTCCCCCCCCCCCCCCCGCCTTTAATGTCCAATTCTAGCGCCAACCGCAGTTTCGAGTTCCTTTCATTTAATCCTTGTTAATAAGTCCCAATTCTGTGGCCTTTTATGTCCATCTCTAGTGGCAAACCTCAATTTCGAATTCTTTTCATGTTATCCTTGATAATCATAAAACAGCCCAGAATTCAGTGGTCTTCATGCCCGCTCTCGTGCCAGCCCACTTTCGATTTCCTTTCCATGGCCATGTAGAGTTCCTGGAAAAATTGGACTCGGTAAGTTCCTTTGGGACTGTCATTATTCGACTAAGCGCTCTCTCCTCTCTCTCTCTCTCTCGCTCTCTCTCTCTCTCTCGTCTGCTATTATTGCAAGGAAAGGAAGCCCACACTTGTAAAAACTGGCCACGTTTATCTATGAAGCTTTGAAAAGATTACGTGCAGCAACGTCTTAGCGTGTTTTACAGTTATGATTTGGTTCATTGTTAATTCCTCTTAGACAAGTAAGTATGACATTTGATCTAATGGTCAAGTATTGTCGAAGCGATTCTTCTTGTTTATATCTTTTTATTATTATTATTATTATTATTATCCTTGCTATACGTATTACCCATCTCAGTTGGGGGCTTTGGCCTATCTGAATGAAATTCTTCGTATTTGTTTACTGAAAATTCGTATTCTCTCTCTCTGCTCTCATCTCCCTCTCTCTCCTCTCCTCTCTCCTCCAACTCCATCTCTCCTCTCCTCTCTCTCCCTCTCTCTGTGTGTGTGTGTGTGTGTGTGGTGTGTGTGTGTGGTGTGTTGTTACGTCCCAAACGTAACCCAATACCGCCTGTACGCCCACCTCTTCCTCATGTCAGTGACACACTTGAACTCCGGCATGTTAATCAGGTCAACAAGGCCGTGTCGTGTCGTGACAGCGTGAGTGAGCACGTGCAACACATACTGAGCGCAAAACCAAAACGTGTTAGTTTTTTTTTTTTCTTTCCTTTTTTTTTTTTTTTTTTTGTTGTTGTGGAACGTAAACGGATTGATATAAGAAATATTTGACTCTGGTTTCATTTCTTATGTTTGTCAGTTCGATTTTGTTTGTTTAGTTGAGACATGTATTGAGGACTGTCAGTTGGACTTATTTACTGGGTACAGACTGTTTTGTAAACCTGCCGTGAAATTGACTAAACATGGTAGACGATCGGAGGACTTGTTTGTTTAGTAAGGAATGATCTTTTTCCGTACGTGAAAAGTATGGATATGGATCGTGTTAATTGTTGCATGTTTTTGATCAGTAAAGAGTTATTTGGATTAGGTAAAGACATTCTGTATGTTTGTACATATATACCACCAGAAGGATCTCCATTTTACGCTTAATTTGATATTGACAATGGAATTAGTATGCTTGAAGAATGTTTAACTGATTTGTGTGACAGAATGACGTGTATGTTATTTTAAATGGAGATTTGAATAGGAGAACAGCTGATGTTTCTCAAGATTATATTGTACAAAACACGTTTGATTCACAGTTCAATAATTTGACCTGTAATATGATTCGACATTTAAATGACTGTACTTTGAACAACTATGGTAAATTATTATTGAACATGTGCACTGCGTTAGATTTGAGCATTTTGAACGGAGTATGCAAAGGCGACTATGAAGGTTGCTACACATTTATATCTGATTCTGGAAGCAGTGTCACAGACTATTTCGTACTCTCACGCGAACTTTTTACGACTTTGTTGGATTCTTGTGAATTATCTGTAGTTGACCGTATTGATTCCCACCATTTACCAGTGACAGCATGTGCTGTTCTTGCCAAGGAATGTTCACCTGATATTTTGTACGCAAAAAGAGGATTTTGTCATACACAAACTTGTATGGGGCGAGAAGTGTGCTGCTACATATACCAGTATTTTGTGCAGTGAAGAAAATGCACACAAAAAAATTGATCTTGCAATTGATTTGATTGATGTTAACATAAATGATGCTCATAAAGTTTTTAATGATTGTATAAGAGAAAGTGCTGGATCCATGAAAATATGTGCATCATTTAACAACAATGGAGATTCAAATAAATGGTTTGATATAAATGTAAACTTTGTAAAAGAAACACAAGAAGATTGTTACGGAAATTTCGTCGTTCAGTAAAATTAGAAAAGAAAAACAGAAACAATAATTGAAATGAAAAATGAATATGTAATTGCCAGACGTGAATGTAAAAATTTAGTAAAGCGGAAGAGGAAACAATTCAACAAGGCTTTATTAGATAAACTCATCACGACAGTGGAAAACCAACAAGAATTTTGGGACGTTGTTCATATGCGTCCTTCAAAAGAAAACAGCCTAGAAAAAATATATATCAGTTGATTCCTGGTTTCAACACTTTAAAGTTTTGCTGGAGACGGATTCTGACAACTCAGCAAATGAGGATTCAGCTGAAATTGAAATGGAAGGTTACATGAATCGTCCAATCTCTAAAGATGAAATTCTGCTAG
>JADBJO010004661.1:115786-120786 GCA_016801955.1 Conus betulinus
TCAAATAAGACACTCCTCCCACTTTTCCCCCTATCCACTCCCCCTCCCCTCCCCCCTTCCCCCGCCACCCCCCAACCCCCACCCACAACCGTTTCAGTCCCGAACGTGTCTCATGGTTTTCGTTTGTATGGATTTTTTTTTTCTATGACTGAATGTACATGTACTGTAAACTTTTAATGTTGAATTGTCTGGATGCAGCTTGTGTATGTGCAGACAGCAGGACATGAGCATAACGTTTTTATTTTGCGTGTATGAGAATTACATTAACTAGGATCTCTCTCTCTCTCTCTCTCTCTCTCTCTCTCTCTCTGTAGGCACACACACACCGCACACACACACACACACACACACACACACACACACACACACACACACACACACACACACAACACACACACACACAACACACACACACACACACACACACACACACACACACACACACACACACACACACACACACACACAACCGCCCGATATAAAGGGACACTGGTTTGAACACTCTACACATACTTGTGTACAACAGAAAGTGGAGGAATCTTTTTTTTTTTTTTTAAATCAAAATGCCTACTACCAGTACACTTCAAAAATCCCTTTTTTTTTATCGACATTTCAAACAACAACAACAACAACAACAACAACAACGACAACAAGACCGGATCGATCATCATCTACACCCTTTTATTGTCATTTTCTGAGACCCGGGAGCAGCGTTGCCTGATGGCGGCAACGTCCCACTCTAAACATGAGATCATCAACGATCAATAATCGGTTTGTGTAGAGACAGGCAGCCATTGGCTGGTTCCACGGCGAGAAAGGAGAAGGTCAGGGAGGGGGAGGGGGGATAAATAGGGAGGGAGGAGAACATTCCAAGTGTGGTCTAGTCCCAACTCCTATCCCTGCCTGTTTTTTTTTTTGTTTTGTTTTGTTTTTGTTTTTTTTTTTTGTTCCCCCCATTCCCAAACCCTGAAGCCTTGCCTAAAGACAAGCTTAAAATATCATTCACGTCAAAGCTTTCAGACTTGGTGCTGACCTCCCTTCCTCCAGTCCCCCCACCCCCCACCCCCACCCCCACCCCCACTCCTCTCCATCGCCCCTCGCCCTTCCCGCTCTCCCCCACACCCCTCACCTATTTCGCCCCCCCCCCCCCCCCCCCCCCCAACCTTTCAATAGATGCCCCGTGTCTCCTCTTTTCCTTCCCTGTCCTGGCTTCGCTCGTGCTCCTGCAGTCCGTTGCATGTGGGAGAGAGAGGCACGTGTCCTGATGACCTCCTAGAGCTATCACTTGGGGTGGCGGTAACACAGTGGTTCAGCGACAAGCCGTGGGCTGGCTGGGTCTTCTGTTTGGAACACAGGAACCTATCGGCCTGCCTGATCTTCTGCAGGTGGCCCTAAGACAAGGCTTCAAGACTTCATCTTCACAGGGACATTCCAGGGTGTGTATGTATCCCCTTCCCTCCCCCCCCCCCCCCCTTTTTTTTTTTGCACCCCTTTTACCCCTGCCCCCTCCCACCGAAAAAAAAAAGAAAAGAAAAGAAGAAAGGACAAGAAGAGAAAGGAAGGAAGAAGTAAAAGAAAGAACATAACATTTCTTAAAGCAAAAAAATTAAAAAAGCAAAGCATTGAAAGGGAGGGAGGGAGGGGAGGGGGAACAGGGACAGGGAGGGAGGGAAGGGGACAGGGAGGGAGGGAGGACAGGGAGGGAGGGAGGGGGACAGGGGAGGGAAGAGGACAGGGAGGGAGGGGGACAGGGAGGAGGGATGGGGGACAGGGAGGGAGGAGACAGGGAGGGAGGGGGGACAGGGAGGGAGGGGGGCAGGGAGGGGGGAGGACAGGGAGGGAGGGGGCAGGGAGGGAGGAGGACAGGGAGGGAGGGGGCAGGGAGGGAGGAGGACAGGGAGGGAGGAGGACAGGGAGGGAGGGGGGCAGGGAGGGAGGGGGGAAGGGAGGGAGGAGGACAGGGAGGGAGGAGGACGGGGAGGGAGGAGGACAGGGAGGGAGGGGAGGACAGGGAGGGAGGAGGACGGGAGGGAAGAGGACAGGGAGGGGGACAGGGAGGGAGGAGGACATGGAGGGAAGAGGACAGGGAGGGGGGACAGGGAGGGAGGGGGACAGGGAGGGAGGGGGGACAGGGAGGGAGGGGGAGGGACAGGGAGGGAGGGGCAGGGAGGGAGGGGGACAGGGAGGGGAGGGGGACAGGGAGGGAGGGGAGGGTGGACAGGGAGGGAGGACAGGGAGGGAGGGGCAGGGAGGGGGAGGACAGGGAGGGGAGGGGGCAGGGAGGGGGAGGAGGACAGGGAGGAGGAGGAGGACAGGGAGGGAGGGGCAGGGGAGGGAGGGGTCTGGGAGGGAGGAGGACAGGGAGGGAGGAGGACGGGGAGGGAGGAGGACAGGGAGGGAGGAGGACGGGGGGGGGGGGGACAGGGAGGGAGGAGGACGGGGAGGGAGGAGGACAGGGAGGGAGGAGGACAGGGAGGGAGGGGGACAGGGAGGGAGGGACAGGGAGGGAGAGGACAGGACAGGGGGGGGGAGGGGGAGGGAGGAGGAGGACAGGGGGGGGAGGGGGCAGGGAGGGAGGGGACAGGGGGACAGGGGAGGGCAGGGGGGGAGGAGGGAGGAGGGGAGGGACAGGAGGGAGGCCAGGAGGACAGGGAGGGAGGGGGACAGGGAGGGAGGAGGACAGAAGGGAGGGGAGAGGGAGGGGGGCAGGGAGGGAGGAGGACAGGGAGGGAGGGGGGCAGGGAGGGAGGGGGACAGGGAGGGTGGCAGGGAGGAGGGGGACAGGGAGGGAGGGGGGCAGGGAGGGAGGGGGGCAGTAAGGGAGGGGGGACAGGAAAGGGAGGAGGACAGGGAGGGAGGGAGGACAGGGGAGAGGAAGGGGACAGGGAGGGAGGGGACAGGGAGGAGCAGAGAAGGAAGCACATTTTCGTAAGGTCAAAATCTGATAATCACACTTAAGGCACTTTTTATCACGGTTGAAAAAAAAAAATCCCAGTGACTCAAATCTCTTTTTTCTGAAAAGAGAGAAAAAGAAATGCATTTTTTTTTCTACTCTTGCATTTAAAAAAAAAAAATGAAACCGACATCCTTGAAGAGTTAATGCGAAATATGCAGAGGAGTAACGATGTAAACAAGGCCAAGAGATGAAATCATTATTCCCTTTTTTTTTTTTTTTTGTCTTCTCTTCACCCCGATCAGCCATATTCCTTGCAGCTTTACACCTCCCTTGCTAACCCCCCCCCCCCCCCCCCTCCCTTTCTTGATGATCAGCATCTGAAAAGGTGAGAGAGAGTCCATCAATTTCATATCCATCCTACCCCTCTCCCACCCCCACCCCCACACCCACCACCCATCCTCTTCTCTACAGGCAGCCCAGGAGAGAGCCCAGGAGAGAGTGATAGGAAGGCGAGGCGTTATTGGAGTGTATGTCTCCATGAGGATGATGGTGGATCTCTTGTGGGAATCATGTTCCTCTTTTGACACGATCGATTCTGTTGTCTTCAGCCTGGCGCTCCCTGGCAGTGCTTCCCAGTCTGTTCTTCCACAGACTTTCCCCATGCTTTGGTCATTTCCTGGGTTGTGTTTCACGCTGGGGGGGGGGGGGGGGGGGGGGAGAGGAGGGGGGGGGGGGAGAGGGGGATCCTGCAGGATGTTGCGATGGAATCATCCTTACTTCGTGATGCAGACTCCACCGTTCCTATCCCATTCCAGTCTCCAGACTTTGGGAAAGCGGAGCATCGTTCTGTGTTCCCCAGTGCGCTTTAGCATCCAGTCATCAGGGCATCGTTCTGTGGTCTCCAGTGCGCTTTAGCATCCAGTCATCAGAGCATCGTTCTGTGTTCTCCAGTGTGTGTAGCATCCAGTCATCATGGCATCGTTCTGTGTTCTCCAGTGCGCTTTAGCATCCAGTCATCATGGCATCGTTCTGTGTTCCCCAGTGCCCATAGCATCCAGTCATCAGAGCATCGTTCTGTGTTCTCCAGTGTGTGTAGCATCCAGTCATCAGGGCATCGTTCTGTGTTCTCCAGTGCGCTTTAGCATCCAGTCATCATGGCATCGTTCTGTGTTCTCCAGTGCGCTATAGCATCCAGTCATCATGGCATCGTTCTGTGTTCCCCAGTGCGCATAGCATCCAGTCATCAGAGCATCGTTCTGTGTTCTCCAGTGCGCTTTAGCATCCAGTCATCATGGCATCGTTCTGTGTTCCCCCAGTGCCCATAGCATCCAGTCATCAGAGCATAGTTCTGTGGTCTCCAGTGTTCTTAGCATTCATTCACCTTCAAGAGATCTGTCAAAGTCCACGTGTGTTTCACATCTGGTTCTCCCTAGCCATGTTCTTTCATGCTCTTCTACCACGTCATGTGTGTGTGTGTGTGTGTGTGTGTGTGTGTGTGTGCGCGCGCGCGCGAGCGCGCGCACACCCGCGCACGCACGCGCTTGTTTGCTTATCTGATTGTTATGCTAGTGTGCATGTGGCACCGGCACGTGTATATAATAGTAGGAGTAAGTATTTGTGGTTTTGTGTTCTGTTTCTTGTTTTAAGTGAGCGCTTGTTTAATTCACTATTTATTGTAATTATTATCTTTCGTCCTTGTTTCTTGTTCTTCGATATTGTGCAGGCTCGAGAGATTGAAACTGTGAGAAGTTGCACCCTATTAATCTCCATTATTATTAAAATTATTGTTGTTGTTGTTGCTGCTGTTGTGTGGTGTCGTTGTTGTTGTTGCTGCTGTCATCATCATCATCAGCAGCAGCAGCAGCAGCAGCAGCAGCAGCAGCAGCAGCAGCAGCAGTAGCAGCAGCATTACCATCATTGTTTTCAATCATTTCTCTGCAATTAACCAGTCACCACAATACTTAAATCCAACCAATGTGTTCTGTCTCTGTCTCTTTCTCAATCTGTGTCTCTGCCTCTGTCTGTCTGCCTCTGTCTCTGTCTGTCTCTGTCTGTCTGGTCTCTGTCTCTGTCTCGGTCTCTCGGTCTCTCTGTCTCTGTCTCT
>JADBJO010004661.1:130786-133286 GCA_016801955.1 Conus betulinus
TGTGTGATCTTTGAATTTCTTAAAAAAAATAACAAAAATTAAGATTTTTTTTTTTCTGATCTAAGATTTTACGGACGAAAGAGTTTTGATAAAGTTCCCGGTGTGTTTGTAGAAGGTGCAGTTTTAAGGCTTGATTGAATGAGCTTATTTTATTCATTTATTTTTTTTAATGACTTGTGAGTTGACTTCGACGCGGTGTCAGCCCTGATATGGTCCTTGGCGGTCGGCTGGGCTATAAGGAACATTACCTTATCTTACCTAGAAGAAAGAAAGAAAGAAAGATAGAAAGAAAGAACGTCAAATGCGAAACACAGGAAACATCGTGCTAATTTGTTTTTGTTTTGTTTTTGTTTTTTTTTTTTTTGTTTGTTTGTTTACCAGCATGAAATTTGCCACTTTCCTGTTACACAGCTCAAGCGTGCGACACGGTGTTTCCTCCGTTTCTCGTCTGACATACTTAAGAAAAAAAAAAAAAAAAAAAAAACCAACCAAGTAGGGGGCGGATGAGAAAGGAGGGGGACGGGGGGGGGGGGGGGGGAGTCCGAAGGTGCTTTGCGGATACTTCTTCATATCCATGACAAAAAAAAAAAAAAAAAAAAAAAAAAAGCTGTTTCTTGCTGGTGCAGTCGTCAGGTATGGGGGGGTCGGTGTTGTCGGTGTTGTTTTTTTTTTTTATACGTGTTCGCTGTCTGCCATCACGGGTCAGTGTTTTTCATGTGTTTTTTTTTATTTCTGCTCGCTGATAGGAACTTCCATTTGTGTCTGCAATTGTTAACCATTTCTATCCTAGTGTTTAGGGGTTTGCTATTTTGGTTTGCATAGGATCATATATTTTTCTGTTAGGCATAAATTACATCTTTTTGAAATGTTATTATATGATGCAGCTCTTTTTAAGAGATTTTTCCAGGATATGTTGTAGTCTATTTTTTTATCTTTGAGTTTCCAAATATATTTACTCAATTCTGTTTGATTTTTGTATCTTTCTTTGTTAAATGACTGTTTATGATTTGCATATATCTAGTTTTAAATGGTTTTCAGTGATACCTATATATATTTTCTTCAGCGTTCTCTGATTTTACAGTGGCTTGATATACAATATTGCTGTGGAGGCATTTATTGTTTAGAGGGCACTGTTGTTTCTTGGTACAGTTGCAAGATTTCCTTTCTTCACCCTCGTTTGTCTCTGTACTGCTTTTCGTTTTGTTGGTTGAATCAATGATTTTTTTGAGATTCGGCATACATGAGTATGATAATTTGATGTTGTGCCTGTTAAATATCTTAAACAGCTTGTGCTCTTTGGGAAAGAAGATGTCAGAATTTTAAAGAATTCTTTCCCAACGTTTGTTTTAACTCTTCCATCGTATGGGGGGTTGTACCATATGATTTTCCTTTTCCTGTTCTTCTTGTGTCTGCTCATATCATTTCCTGGGTCATAGTGTAATTTGTAGTTGTAGCCCACTTTGGTGTAACGCTTCTTGGTACTCAGCTGCAGTGTTATTAAATACTGTTTCATTACATGACAGATTAGATAATCTCTTGTTTATGCCTCGTTGGTCGTGGAAGATTTTGCACAATTCTTTTTTCTTCTTTTTCAATGTTTCTAGGGCTATCACTCAGTGCAGCGAGGCCATCATCTCTGTACAGTCCAATTTGTTTTCCAAGTTTATTTTGAATGTTAGATAGCATGAATAGTCCGACAAGTTCGCAAGTTTCGGCACCATCATACGATCCCATAGTGACATCAAAAGTTGAACTTTTCCTGGTGTTCTTGATCCAAGTCTCGTTTTTTGCTGTGGAGTAAAGTTTTCTTTGTATGGAAATGATTTTCATTTCTAACCCTGATATTTCAGTGTATTTGTTGGCAAATTTTATAGCTTTGGCGAGCAGCTCTTCATCTATAGATGGATAAAAATCTACTACATCAAATGCTATAAAGACTGTGTTTTTCTTGCTTGTTGATTTTACTAATTTTTCCTAATTCGGATTTGGATGGGTTATCAATCTACATGTTGGGTTCTTCAAAAAATTAGGTTTATGGTCTTTGAGTGTTATAAAAGCTTCTCTTTCTGCTGTTGTCTCTACTCTATCACTTAGGTCCATTTGCTGTACAAGCTCCTTTTCTTTTTTCCTAATGTGGTCATATGTAACTTTGTCAGTTTTTTTTTGTAATTTTTTTGGATGTTTTTATCAAGGAGTTATGAGTACTCTTTAGATTCCATTTTGTAATTTATATAAATGTTCAGCATTATATATATATATATATATATATATATATATATATATATAAAGACAACTACGCAAGTTAAATAAGAAAAACGATTATATGAGGACGGGGGGGGGGGGGGGGGGGGGGGGGGGGGGGGGGCGAGGGAGGTAGTTATCAAACTGTCCATCACTCTAAAGGTCAGGTCACACTAGGCGTTTTTTTCCCGTGTAGGACAGTAGCTGTGTGACTGACACTATGCTGACAGAGTCTACTGGTCTCTTGACGTGTAGGACA
>JADBJO010004661.1:140786-148286 GCA_016801955.1 Conus betulinus
TATGAGTCACAAATGATGCCCGATGTTTTATTTTACCGTCATATCCGTTACTAACGGTTATAACGGCCCATAAACGGTTTTTCTTCTTTATGGAATATCTCAGAAAGTACTTAGCCGATCTTTCTGAAAATTTGTAGGTATGTTCACTATGGGTCACGGATGATGCCCGATGGTTCATTTTACCGTTATATCCGTTACTAACGGCTATAACGGCCCATAACGTTTCTTTCTTCTTTATGGAATATCTCAGAAAGTACTTGGCCGATCTTTCTGAAAATGTGTAGGTATGTTCACTATGGGTCACGGATTATGCCCGATGTTTACCAGAATAGCCGTTACCAACGCATATAACGGCCCCAAACGGTTTTTCCCTCGTTATGGAATATCTCACGCGTATTCAAGATAAACTGGGAGTACGTTTATATGCTTTGCATGTTTTTTTTGTGTTTCCGCCTCCTAGGGACGTCAGTGCCACCCAGCATAGTCTCCATTTCTTCAGCTGTGTGGTTCGTATGACTATGCCACTTGCTCGAAAGGTACGTGCCAAGACAGTCTTCCAGGGAGTTGCTGACGGAGGGAGACGGAGGAGAAGACGGGGGGGGGGGGGGGGGGGGGAGATAGACTGAAGCACAGCAACATGGACAGGGGAAGACCTTCACAGTGACCCAAGCCATTGCATAGAACTCTTCTGCAGTATGGTGTGCTACGGAGGTAAGGGGAGAGAAGAAGAAGAAGAAGAAGAAGAAGAAGAAAAAGAAGAAGAAAAAAGAAGAAGAAGAAGAGGAGGAGGAAGAAGAAGAGGATGACGAGGAGGAAGAAGAAGAAGAAGGAGGAAGAGGAGGAGGAGATAGGGAAGAGGAGAAGAAGAAGAAGAAAAAAGAAGAGGAAGAAGAAGAAGAGGAGGAGGAGGAAGAAGAAGAAGGGGGAAAAGAAGTGTTGATGTGGGATGGAGGAAGAGGAGGAGACGGAGGAGGAGGGGGGAGGAAGGAGGAGGCGAATGTGGAAGAGAAGAAGAAGAAGAAGAAGAAGGTTGAATCGTCTAAACAGACCCAGCCTGCCTTTTCCGATCGGGGGAGTTAAGTGATGTACACAATGTCCCACAGGCATCGTTTATCAGATTACGTGCGCACGAATGACGGAAACATCATCCGTCAGTTCGGAAAGTGTGTCGACGATTCCAGAACCTTCCGTAAAGTCCAAGACAATCTCCACAAAGCTGCAGTGATTGTTTCTATGATCGTTTAAGCGTTCTTGTTGGCTGTACTACAACCAATTTAAAAAATAAATAAATAATTGACCGCAGATCTCCCGTGAAAAAATGACTTTGAGGATGCTCAGAAGATTTTAACATGGGAAAAAAAAAAGAACAAAAAACAGAAAACTTTCAACGTTTCGGTCACAGACCGTCTTCAGGACATGTAACGTATAGAGAAAGAGAAATAGATATATGTATAGGCAATGACTCATAAAACATATACGTAAAGGGACATACGTGTGTGTGTGTGTGTGTGTGTGTGTGTGTGTGTGTGTGTGTGTGTGTGTGTGTGTGTGTGTGTGTGTGTGCACGCGTGCGTGCGTGCGTGTGTGTGTGTGTGTGTGTGTGTGTGTGCGTGTGTGTGTGTGTGTGTGTGTGACATTTTGAATTTTCAAAAAACATTCCGCGCATTCGATCGGCTGTGTCACGCCATGATTCTTGATTTGCGCATGCCATACACACTCTGAATGACTGACTAGTCGGTTGTTGTTTCAGAGGGAACGATTCATAAAGTGTTTTTGGAACTTGAAGGACATGTCTCCGTTTTGGCACTGCCGTGACGGTTTGATGATGACAGAAGTTGTGGTTGTTCCACTGGGAGCAAAGACTTCCAACTGGTTACCGGAGACAATCGTGTCGCTGACCTCTCTAGCCAAAGATTAAAACCAGCTCTTATCCTTCATCGTAGTGAGCGTATTGCGTGCAACCCACTTACTTGTCTCTAGTAAACACACACACACACACACACACACACACACACACACACACACACACACACACACACACACAGATAGTTGAATTTTCACCGTTACGTAAAATGTACGAAACATGATCATTGATTATAGACGTTTTATGTGAACATTCTCCCATCAAAAGAAAATCCATTCGTCCAAGTTCATAATTATTTTACCGCTCTTCTTCGTATGGATGGCAACAGCACTTTAGGGCCAGAACTGCTGTCTTTCATCAGGTAAAACTGAACATAATCCCATGGGAATGCTTCAAGAATGACGTCTTGCCCCTGATCTCGGCAACGTTCGCATTATGAGGGATGCCAGCTACACGCAATAACAACGGAGTAGCATTGCAGTGTATAGGACCCCCTATTCAAAATACCACAGGACAAGTTCCCTATGAAAAATTGCTTCTGTGTGTTCAGTGTTGAAGCTGGAATATGCAAACGTGATTTGTTTTTTATTTATTTCGTTTTTCTAGAGACTTTATGTAGTCTTTTCATTGAAATCCACTATGACACGTGACGGAAAGAAAATGGGATGTAGAAAAAACATAATTTCGAAGGAAATTGGATGTCGAAAGAAGAGGGACCCAAAACTTCAAGTTTTGTGTGTGTTTTCTGTGGCAATTAGGAGTCTATTGTGTGTGTTTTCTGTGGCAATTGGGAGTCTTTTGTGTGCGTTTTCTGTGGCAATTGGGAGTCTTTTGTGTGTGTTTTCTGTGGCAATTGGGAGTCTTTTGTGTGTGTTTTTTCTACGGCAATTGGTAGTCTTTTTTGTGTGTGTTTTCTGTGGCAATTGGGAGTCTTTTGTGTGTGTTTTCTGTGGCAATTGGGAGTCTTTTTTGTGTGTTTTTTTCTGTGGCAATTGGTAGTCTTTTGTGTGTGTTTTCTGTGGCAATTGGGAATCTTTTGTTTGTGTTTTCTGTGGCAATTGCGAATCTTTTGTGTGTGTTTTCTGTGGCAATTGATAGTCTTTTGTGTGTGCTTTCTGTGGCAATTGGTAGTCTCTTTGTGTGTGTTTTCTGTGGCAATTGGTAGTCTTTTGTGTGTGTTTTTCTGTGGCAATTGGTAGTCTGGCAGACCTGTTTTATCCAAAAATCATGATAGAAAATTAGATGTGGATTCCAGACGTATAAAAAAGCAAAACAGGGAGAAACTATGAAGACGGAAGGAGGAACACAGACAGAAAAGCAAATCTAGTTGAGATTTTTTTTTTTTCGTGACAGAGGTGGAAGGAACGCGAGAAGAGAGAGAGAGAGAGAGAGAGAGAGAGAGAGAGAGAGAGGAGAGGAGAGAGAGAGAGAGAGAGAGAGAGAGAGATGCCCCCTGTTTCTCAAGACACCATGGAACTCAGCCCCCGTGTCGTAGTGGGTCTCAGCCACTTCCCTGCAGACTCTCCCCGCGGACGCCATCTACCTGTTGTTGTCACGCCGAGCATCCATCAGCTAAGGGTCGGCCATCCGACCACTTGACTAACCCACGTGCCCTCAACCCCAACCCGCCGTCTGTTACCACTCTTCAGAAAGTAATCAGAGAGGAATCGGGGTGAGAGAGAGAGAGAGAGAGAGAGAGGAGAGAGAGAGAGAGAGAGAGAGGGAGGGGGGGGGGGGGGGGGGGGGGGGGGGAGGGCGACGGGGTGTAGGAGTATCGGTGCTTCAGGAACCTCCTCGCCCTCCCCCCCTGGTTTTATTCCGACAGCACCTTGGAAGCGTCTTACGAAATCAACAACGACAAAAAATGAAAAAGAACTGGCAGCAAAACTGGAGACGTCACAGCCTTGAACTTCTTCAGCGGTCTAATGAAATCCCAATATCCCCCCCCCCCCCCCCCCTCCATCTCCAGCCTCTTGCCTACGTTAAACGTGATTGCTTCATAATGCATTCACCACCCTCCAGCGTCGTCTCTCCCATCCTACACACACCACGCGTGGGCGGGCGCGCACACACACCGCGCGCAAGCACGAACGCGCGCGCGGCGCGCACAACACACACACACGCACACTACACACACACGCACGCACGCACGCACGCACACACAAACACACACACACACACACACACACACACACACACACACACACACAATATATATATATATATATTTATATATAGATATATATAAGAAGAAGATGATATGATGATGATGGTGGTTGGTGGTGGTGGTGATGATGATGATGGTGACGACGACGACAATGACGAAAACGACTATGGTATTACATGATTATGCTCACGATAACGATAAGGAAGGAGGAGAAAAGACGAAGACGGAAAAGGAGAAAGAAAAGGAGCCAAAGAAATTTTTGAAAAAAAGAAAGAAAGAAAGAAGGATGATGTGTGGAAAATTCAGAAAGAGAGAACGGATAGAATAAAAAAAAAAAGGAAAGATATAAACCCTCGTAAACCCACCCCCCCCCCCCCCCCCCCCCCCCCCTTCCTCTCTCTCCCCAGTACCCCTACCTCAACCTCACCCCTCAAAAAAAAAAAGAAAAGAAAAGATAGAAAGAAAGAAAGAAAGAAGGAAAGACAGAAAGAAGCAAAGAAGAAGAAAGAAAGAAGAAGGACAAAAAAAAAAGAAAAGAAAGAAAGAAAGAAGGGAAGAAAGAAGAGAAAGAAAGAAAAGAAAGAAAGAAAGAAGAAAGAAGAAAGAAAGAAAGGAAGGAAAGAAAGAAAGAAAGAAGGAAAGAAAGAGGGAAAGAAAGAAAGAAAGAAGGACAGGAAAAAAAAAGAAAAGAAAGAAGAAAGAAAAGAAAGAAAGAAAGAAAGAAAGAAGAAAGGACAGAAGGAAGAAGACAAAAAAAGGAAAGAAAGAAAGAAAGAAAGAAAGAGAGAAAGAAAGAAAGAAAGAGAGAAAGGGTACAACAAGCCTTTGAATTTCCTTCCTCCTCCGCTCGTCTTTTAGGAACTGTAGGCTTTCTTTCGCAGAGCACTCAGCCAAAAACAAATACTTCTGAGTGTACAAAACTGTAAAAGGGCTGGCAGGATGCGATTCCAGATGGACAGGTACATCTGTCTCTCCTTCCTTCGCCGCCGCTGCCGTTTTTCTCGCCTTCCAGCCCAACAACATCCGAAGCTGCCCCCCCCCCCCCCTTTTTTTTTTTTATCCATCCGCTCTTCCTTATCCCCACCCCTCCTTTCCTTCCCTTTCCCCCCATCCCCCCCGCTCTCTCTATCGTCTGCTAGTCAGGAATAGCATCAGCATTTTCATCCGAAAGTTCTGATCCGAATTTGATATTCTGGTGTGAATTAGAATGCTTTTTTTTTTTTTTTTTTTTTGGGGGGGGGGGGGGGGGGTTAGATTTTTTTTTTATCTGTTCTCTTTAAACGAAAGTGTGATGATGAAGAAGAAAAGAAATGAATGAACGAACGAATGAAACAAAATGTATTGATCTATTGCATCTTTAACCGTCGGTATATATATATATATATATATATTTTTTTTTTTTTTTTTTTTTTTTTTTTTTTTTTTTTCTTAAAGACGATCCACCATTTCTCAACCCTGACACAGGGCCTCAAATGAAACCCCATCCTCAAATTCATACTTTCACTCGCCTCCCTCTGCCCCCACCCCTCACTCCCTGCTCCCCACCCTCCTCCTCCTCCTCCACCTCCTCCTCCTCCTGCACCTCCTCCTTCCGAACCGGGGTTCGTGAATACAAGGCACATCGGTGTAAACAAATACTTCAGTGTCTTCGGAAATCGGAGCTGCTGAAAGGATGAGATTCTAGATTTATTGGTTCCCGTGTGTCTCTCCACCTCCCCCCCCCCCCCCCCCCCCCCCCCCCCCACTCTACCCATCATATCTTCCCAGCCCCACAAAATGAAAAGACTACTACCCCAAGACTACCCACCCACCCTCCTGTTCACTCTGCCACACCCCCCCCCCCCCCCCTCCACCACTCTACCCATCATATCTTCCCAGCCCCACAAAATGAAAAGACTACCCCCACCACCCTCCCTGTTCACTCTGCCACCCCCCCCCCCCCCCCTTCCACCACTCTACCCATCATATCTTCCCAGCCCCACAAAATGAAAAGACTACCCCCCCCCCCCCACCCTCCCTGTTCCCTCTGTTCCTCCTTTTTCTCTCCCCTCCTCTCACTCCCTCCCCACCCACCCCATTTTTCATCGTCTGCTGTTCAAGAACGGGCTGAATAATTTGATCGAAAATCCCTGATCTGAATGTAATGTTCTGGAATCAATAGGATATATTCTGGTGCGTTTGCTAATGTGCCATCAGAGCGAGAGGAGAAAGCAAGAGGAAGAGAGACGAACATGAAAGATGAAAATGGAAAGACAGTAAACTTGGAAGGCTAATTTCTCTGTGATATCTTTATTTGTGATCGGATTGAGCATTTCATACTTTTTTTTTCCCCCGATACAACTTTTTGAATCTATTTCATTTATTTCCAAGTCTTTGTTTCCACTGTAACATGAGAAAATAAGTATCTCAGCTTAACAGATTAAGAATACGTTTTTGAACACGGTATATGATACACTCCAATGTACAAACCTAAGCTATGTTATCACTTGTTTCACGAACAGTATCCTGTACACCATACAAATGAACGCATGTACACGCATTATCATGCAAATGAAATGTGAAAATGTAGAAAAGATAATAGAGCACCAAATCAACCAAACTAACAAACAAATCTTAAATAAATGTCAGCGAACCGCCCAGAGAAACGTGGACAAACGAGTCACAAGACCAAATACAACGCGTTTCGACCTCTTAGGTCTTCTTCAGGTGAAACCAATATTTTCGTTATTTTATTCGTTTATTGCTTCACCTGAAGAAGACCTAAGAGGTCGAAATGCGTTGTGTTTTGTCTTGTGACTCGTTTGTCCACGTTTCTCTGGGCGGTTCGCTGACATTTATTTAAGATTTGTTTAGATTTCCGCTTGCAGTCGTCTCACTGTGCAACTAACAAACAAATGTCACACACATATTAGACTTCAGACTGGTTTAAATACATTTCTCTCCACTTTACAATCACATGGTTTTTTTTTTTACAATGAATATGAAAATTTGAACAACAACAAACTAATGCTTATGATGGGTTCAAATGTTTATAAATACACGTGTGATAAAGGAAATGGCAGGAGACTATTAAAGTTACTATTCTAAATAAAAGACGCAAGAATATACCTACCCACACGTATAGATCTTTATAGATATATACATGCACACATACATACATACATTAAATATGCAGGTATGCATAAACATAGACTTCAGAGTGTTGCCAATCTTTCGACAAAAAAAGAGAGTTGTTTGTTTTTGTTTTTGTCATCACAGAAACAGGCGATCACTGGAGCAATTTCAATACAAAAGAAGCAAAAAGACAGGAACTACAAGAAAGGAAAATGATGAGGAAATGATGGCATTCTGAAGGGCTGAATACTGAAAGGATGATGATAGAATAAAAGTTACGTTGGATTTTTTTTTTTTTTTTTTTTAAAAACGAAGTTGAAAATAAATGAAAGAAATAGAGTGAAATAATGAAAAA
>JADBJO010004661.1:153286-158286 GCA_016801955.1 Conus betulinus
GATACGATCAACACCCACAGGCAAGGCTGCTTTGACATAGGACAGACACGATCAACACCCACAGGCAAGGCTGTTTTGACATTGGTCAGACACGATCAACACCCACAGGCAAGGATGCTTTGACAGACACGATCAACACCCCACAAACACCACCCACAGGCAAGGCTGCTTTGACATAGGGCAGACAAGATCAACACCCCAACAAAGCATAGAACAGGGATTGTGTGAGTAAACTGTAAGGGAGTGAGGGAAGAACAGGGATGGTTGAAGCGGGTGAGAAGGGGCACACCACGGGGAAATCAGCTAAAGAAGTCAAAACAAAATCGAAATGGTAATGGCGATCTCTCTGTCATGATCATGTCACCTATTTCGTGCCGAACAAGCACTATCAACACGTGACGACGAGAGGATACCAACGACAATACCTAAAACAACAGCAAGAACGACAACCACAAAACAACATCACTGAAACAACAGCAACAGACAAACAGTCAGGAAAATGGCTGATCATTTAAGACAACAACAGAGAAGCAGTCAGTAGCCAGGACAAAAATGCAAACACCAGCGTCTCCAAAGGAACCATGGCAGGATGCCGTCCGGTCCATGCATGCCATACCATGCGTGCTTGACCCCCACGAGGCCCCCCATCCACAGACGACCCTGCTGCTGAAGTCAATGACTCAGACAGTCGATCAGTCGTGGCACAGTCAGGGAGATGGTCTCTGAGATGATGCTCGTCTGACTGGTACGTGAGTTACCCTACCACACCAGTCACACCTTGATTGTCTCACTAGCATGATGATCTCTCTCTCTCTCTCTCTCTCTCTCTCTCTCTCTCTCTCTCTCTCTCTGTCTCTCTCTCTCTCTCTCTCTCTGTGTGTGTGTGTGTGTGTGTGTGTGTGTGTGTGTGCGCGCGTGCGTGTGTGTGCCTGTGAAGGAGATAAGATAAGATAATGTTGCTTAGAGCCCAGCCGACCGCAAAGGGCCACATCAGGGCTGTCACAACGTTAAAATCAACTCACCAGTCCTTAAAAAAAAAAAAAACACATCTCTTTAAATGATATCTTCTAGAAACGCACCAGAAACTTCGTTAAAAATCTTTCTTTCGTAAAATCTTAAATCAGATGAAAAATGTTAATCTCTCTCAAAACCCAAAGATCACGTCAGGTGGGACATCTCTGAACAGGATTTTCATGGAATCTGCTGTAAAATGTTTGTGTCTCACCTCGTGCAAGTCCCAACACTCCGAAAGAATATGTTTCATTGTGAGTGGCACATGACATGGAATGCCTGTGAAGGAGAGAGAACTCAGAACTGAAGGGAGAGAGAGAGAGAGAGAGAGAGAGGGGGGGAGGAGGAGGAGGAGGAGAGACAAGAAGAAGAAGAAGAAGAAGAAGAAGAAGAAGAAGAAGAAGAAGAGAGAGAGAGAGAGAGAGAGAGAGAGAGAGAGAGAGAGAGAGAGAGAGCAGACAGACAGACAGACAGACAGACAGAGAGAGAGAGAGACAGAGAGAGACAGACAGACAGAGACAGACAGACAGATAAATAATTCGACAAAGAGCGGAGAAAGAGACAAACTAATGGGCAGACAGACAGAGAGACAGACAGCCAGATAGACAGACAGACCGATGGACGGACAGACGGACGGACAGACCGCCCTATGGCACAGCTCTCAAGGGAGACACTGTCGCCCGCTGGTTCGGTGAAAGGAGCTTTCATTGCTGCATCTCTCACCAAACCGATTGGGTGAGTTCATCGTTGCAATTGTTTGTTGACAACAGTAGCTGGCTGAGGCACGTCACCTTAGGACCTCATTATCTGTGCAGATTCGTCTTTCACACACGCCGGGTCCACTCCCACCCTTCCCCCTGACCCCTCCCCTCTGCTTCCTCCACCAGCCACCCTCCCTCCTCCCCTCTCCAATCCAATCACCATGTCTCCCTTATGTTTGTCACTATCTCTCTCTCTCTCTCTCTCTCTCTCTCTCTCTCTCTCTCTCTTCCTCTCTCTCTCTCTCTTCCTGTGTGTATTGTGTATATGTATGTATGTATCCATCTGTTGATCTAAGATAGATTTGGAAGAGGACAGAGAGGGAGAGGGGTTACAGGGATTTCAGAACCCACCCACCACCTCCCACGCACACCTCTTCTGTCTGTCCCTTTGAGCCAAATCCGAAAAAAAAGAGTTAAATGAAGCTGAAGGTAAATTGAAAACTAATTTCGAAGGGAAAGAAATCAAGATAGAAATGAAAACATCAGAATGAAACGACAGACAGAAAAGAAAATTCTATAGTGTGCTAGAAATCCATCATCACCGATTGCTAACACACCCATATATGCGATCTCCGTTGCTCATCCGCTTTTCGTTTAGGGAGAATGAGGTTCTGCTATACCTCCTGCCTCCTTTTCGTCTTCACCCTTACCCCTTTTACCCATCCACCCCAGTTAATTTCTGAAATGACTGGCTTCTGTCTGATAGCAACAATGTCAGGGAACAGAAATTGGATTCTCCCTCCTGCTTTCCTACATGAAGTAATCCGCTATCTCACAGATACATGCATGCAAGCACCTAAAAACATCACATGCACACACACACATAACATTTACATACTGTCTAAGATCACTGTTAGGTGGAAAGACGTTAAACTAAAGAACGAACACACACACACACACACACACACACACACACACACACACACACACACACACACACACACACACACACACACATTCATTCATTCATTCATTTTGCTTTTCATCTTGTCGCTAAACCACGAGGGCACTTGATAACGTGATCTGAACAAGGTGTTTGTCAATCGAGACGCCCGCGGGACACTGCCTGCATCATTGAAGAGCTTGCACTGTGAGCCTTGGGAAGGAAGCCAGGGTGTCTGTCCGTGACTACACGGCCTGCACGAATAGAGGAGGCTTTGGTTGGAATTTGGTAGGGAAACAAAGACAAGCCACAGACAACGGCAGTATGACACAGCATAGACACGATTGACGACCCACCAAAACAGGAAGATATGGATTGTGCAGTAAACTTGTAGATGGAGGGAAAGGGGGGAGAGAACGGGGGGCTGGTTAGTTAGGGATGGGGCACCATTGGAAATCACCAACAGAAAGCCACACAAGAATTACGATCTTTGATGACTACGTGATTTACATTTTACAGTGTAATAAACCAGCAAGAATCAAACGACAATAACGACGAAGATGCCGACAACAGAGACAAACCAACAATGACAGTGACAACAACGCGTCATCAATGACGACAGCTACAACAACAAAGGAGTCGTTGTTTAGGTCTGCTAGTCATCTAAGACAATCAGCCCAACAAACGGTACAGACTCAGAAGTCTCTGAAGAAGGCGCCATGGCATGGCATGCAGTCTAGTCGGTGTATATACACCAAGCCACATCTTTTGACCCACAAGGCCACCATCCGCAGAGGTCCCTGCTGAACACATCACTGAACTGAAGAGAACAGTATTGCGACAATTAGGAAACAATTAGGGAGATGGGTTCTGGGGATGATCCTTGTCTGATTGACGCCTTATTAACTCTCCACACTGGTCAGACCCTAAGAGCGGGTCTGTGAAAAGGCTGTCTGTGATCGTGTGTGTGTGTGTGTGGTGTGTGTGTGTGTGTGTGTGTGTGTGTGTGTTGTGTTGTGTGTGTGTGTGTGTGTGTGTGTGTGTGTGTGTGTGTTGTGTGTGTGTGTGTGTGTGTGTGTGTGTGTGTGTGTGTGTGTGTGTGTGTGTGTGTGTGTGTGTGTGTGTGTGTGTGTGTGTGTGTGTGTGTGTGTGTGTGTGTGTGTGTTGTTGCTGTTTTGTTTTACGTCTTTCCACATAACGTGATATTAGGCGGTCGTGTGTGTGTGTGTGTGTGTGTGTGTGTGTGTGTGTGTGTGTGTGTGTGTGTGTGAGGGGGGGGGGGGGAGCTAGAAAGAGAGAGAGGGAGAAGACTGTATAGAAAGATAAAGTTTGGTGTGAAATTGCGCATACTGAAGTTACAAAGAGACACATAGAAATGACTATGATACAAACATTTCATTCAACCATGGTGATGGTTTCAGCGTACTTCAGGAATGACGTTTTTCACACTCAGCCTTTGGGACACACATACATCAACACTAAACAGAAGTTTAACAAGAGTAACAATATGAAGATAACAATGGCTTACCATTGCGCTCAACACACGCACACAAACGCCAGCCTGCGTGTTGAACAGAGAGAGAGAGAGAGAGAGAGAGAGAGAGAGAGAGAGAGAGAGAGAGAGAGAGGAAGCCAGCCAGTTCGGTGAAGAGAGCTACTATTGCTGCATCTCTCGCCGGGATCAATTCGATGAGTTCATCATTGCCAATGTGCGCTGGAAAACAGTATAGCACATCACGTCAAGACTTCATTATCTATGCAGAGTTGTCTTTCACTCGATGCATCCGCCCCCCCCCCCCCCCCCCCCTCCCCTTCGTCATCCTCCCTCCCCTCTGTTCCTTTTTTTTTTTTAAACCACCAGTCTCACTGCTTATCACTTTCCACCCCTCCTTCTCCTATTTTTTCTTTCCATCTCTGTCTGTCTCCTTTTCTCTCTCTTTCTCAATCTGTCTTTCTAAGAGAGACTCGAGGTGGGATGAAGGAGAGAGAAGGGGATTACAGGGATTTCAGGACCTTCTTTTCCCAGTTTCTGACCTCCCCTACCCCCTCCCCCTCCCACATACCTTCTCTCTCTCCTCCTCTGACTCCGATCCTAGGAAAGATTAAAGCTGAAAGCGACCTAAAAAAAAAAAAAAAATTGTTCGAGGGGGATAAAAAAAAAAAGGAAAAACGAAGAGGAGAAGAAGCAAAAAAGAAAACTTAACAGCGTGCTGGAAATCGATCATCATCAATGGCTGACGACCCTGATGTGACCCCCTCTGCTCATTAGCCTTTCGTTTAGGGAACGCTAGGTTTTGCCGTCCCTCTTTCTCTCCCTGTTAACCTCAACCTCCATCCCTTGTGCC
>JADBJO010004661.1:163286-168286 GCA_016801955.1 Conus betulinus
TTTAGCTCTCGTCACGAACAGACGCTATAGCGTTTTCCGAAGACGCAACGCTTCAGTACGAACGAACGCTATCAAGGTTTCGGCCTTCACCAATTTTTCATGCGATGTCAGCGTGATCAGTACACGGCAACAAGATACAGATAGTGTCGTCAGCATTCCTTTGTTTGCCTGCACAGTGCTTTCGGAGCACACCATCACTCACTTCGCCTCAGTAGCTGATTTGACCAGACCAACCCACTGACTTACTAATCTGCATAGAAACATGGCGTCTCAAACAAATTCTTCTGCGGATGTGTTGGAGCAAAGTCGAGCCCGTCGGCAACGTTTTAGCATTCCTGAAGTTATTGAAATGCTACAAACGGAAGGTTCAGATATTGAAGAAGAGGATGATGAAAGCGATTCCAGTGGAGAATTTCGAGGAGAAGAGGAATTTGACACTGACACGTCTGTGGAGCTCAGTGAAGATGAAGGTGAGAGTGGGCCACTTCGCCACGCGAGCGGAGCGTTTGTGTGTCGTGAAAGACTGGGAATTTGAGTGAGCAAGAGTTCATTGGCTTTCCTTTATGTGACTGGCGCGAAGATTCGAGTTTTTCTTTTTTTTTTTTTCTTCCGATAGTGCCTCCTTTTTCTGGTACTTCTGGCCTTAGTGTGTCAGCTGAGTTGCACGCCCCCCATTTTTGCATTATTCCAAGTTAGCTTGTGCATAGCAGGCATCTATCTTATTTTGTTTCCTGGAGTGTATCTACCTTTTTTCTTTTTTAAGTCATGTGGTGTATTTACTGACTTTTTCTGCTGAATGTGAAGCCATGGACCCATTGACTCTGTGCAAGAGTGTTGTGATGCACCTGAAAAAAAAAAAAAAAAAACCCTGGACATTCTACCCTCAAGCATAAGAAATCGTATGAAAGTGGGAACTTTATTCTTTTGAATTCTACTAACACAGTTCATGAGTAACACTTCCTGAAAATTTCGTTGAGCTATCTCTTTTTTTGTATTTTTGGTGACTTTTTTTTTTTTTTTTTTTTTTTGCTAACCATAACAAATGGCCCGTCCACAGGGAAAAAAAAAACAACGGGCAGAACTGTCCCGTCTAAGTGAGTTAGAATTTTTTTTTTGCTTGTGTCATTTTAGATGTGTTGGTGAAAGAGTACTTTACAATTACAAATAAATGGCATGGTGCCAGGATTTTGTGGCTGGACAGACTGGGCTGTGGCTGTGGACAGGGCTCGGAATGAGTGGCGTGGGTGCAATGCCACTGAGTGACGCAAAAAAAAAAAAATAAATAAATAAAAAAAACAGAAGAAAAAGTTACCAGAGATATCTTGAGAATGGAAGCGTAGAGTGATGCATATATATTCCCTATCCACGATAGAGCTTGTCAGTAGGGAGCTTCTAAGGTGATGTCTTGCTTATTTTTGGATTAAAGCAGACACCACTGCGAGTCACCCAAATGACTGGGCAAGCAGTGCAGCGTCTTCTCCCGTGGGTTGCCGACATGGCGACTTGGAACTGACTGCTTCCTGTGGATTCCCAATGCCGTGGCTCTGTGCTGGAAAACCAGAATGGGCGGCACGGGAATAGCGCCTCTGAAATGACATGATAAATGAGACAGGAACAAGCAGACATTAAAAACAGCAGCACTAATGTTTGATACCAACATGCCCATTGACAATAATGAATATAAGATATGCAAGATGATCTCATGCTCACACAAGGTCTCTGTCTGCCTCTCTCTCTCTCTCTCTCTCTCTCTCTCTCTCCTCTCTCTCTCTCTCTGTCTCTTCTGGGCCCTGTAACTTCTGCATATTGCCTCACTGGCTTATTGAGTAATATCAAGAAGAGGTTATTGCGGCAGTGCCTCCCTGGTTTATTGAGTAATATCAAGGAAGAGGTTATTGTGGCAGTGCCTCCCTGGCTTATTGAGTAATATCAAGAAGAGGCTATTGCGGCAGTGCCGACAGCATCCTAATATCCCGTTCATCTGTTGCAGTTCCCTCCGTCCCTGAGACTTAAAGGGGAAAAATGCTGTTAGCTGGACATTTTGTGGGGCTTTTTTATCTGTCCTCTCTCTCTCTCTCTCTCTCTCTCTCTCTCTCTCTCTCTCTCTCTCTCTCTTACTCTCTCTCTCTCTCTCTGTACTGTGTGTGTGTGTGTGGTGTGTGTGTGTGTGTGTGTGTGTGTGTGTTAGGGAGGAGAAGGTCTGTAGGAAATGCGGGAGAAATAGAGGATGCTGGAGTGGGGTAAAGAGGGCGGAGGAAGAGGAGGCCTATACGATAGTCTTTCTTCGTATACATACTTCTCAAATGGTACAACTAATGTCACCACACACACACACACACACACACACACACACACACACACACACACACACAAAGAAAAGAGCTGAGCAGCCATGACCCCCAGCCCTGGGGACTTCCAACACAATGCTGTTGTCTCTTCACCGGAAACTGGCACGGGGCTTCCTGTGTGGACCTGAACGAGGCTCATTTGCATATGGATCAAATCGACGTGTGGGAAATCAAAGAGAAGATGAAAGAACAAGACGAGTGTGATGAGGAAATGAATCTGGAGAGGGGGGGGAGGGGGGAGGGCAAGGAAGAAGGCGAGGAAAGAGGTCGACGAAGGAAGGAGAGTTGATGGGAAGGGGGAGAGGGCTGGGATGGGGGTTGGTGGAAGGACGGACGGATAACCGAACTTGCGCGCAAACAGAGAGAGACTGGAGATGACAGAATTGAGAAAAAAAAAATGAGACGAAAAAAAAAAAAGGGAGATAACGTGGTGAGAAAGGCCGAGAAAGGAATTGGAAAGGAAAGTTGACTATCATCCTGTTCGTGATATTCTGATGAATTGTCGATATGCCCATCAGCCCTCTCTCTTCCAAGTGTTCAGACCCACGCTAAAGTGTTATTCTTATACCAGCTGGAATTCGTTACTGTAGGCGTTTTGAATAAAGCGTGAAAAACATTTTCACTAGAGATCTCGTCACGGAAGTGAGGTGTGGAAGACAAGAATCAACGTACACGAGGTTCGCGTGAAGTGATTTTGATGTTGTTCCATCGGTTTTTGTTGGTTCTCTTTTTTTTTTTTTTTATTATCATCATTATTTTCTTTCTCTCAGCAGAATCCATGCCTTTTGTTTTACAGAAATTCTGTACAAAGGACATAGATTTTGAAATACCTACTCTGTGTATTATAAGCACCATCTGTAGCTGAGTCAGGATTATGTGCTGTTTCTTTTCGGACTGAAAGGCTGTCCATAAATGGGTGAAATGGCATTTTCCTCAGTCCTCCTAAAAGCATTGAAAATATGACTTAGATCTCTTCCTATGGACGAAACAGGTGGAAGGGATAGCAAAGAGATTCTGACATCTCTCACCTTTGTTCCCTCCCTACCCTCTCACCTACCCCCCTCTCTCCCCCATAGCCCTAATCTTCCTTCTTGGCCAGAAACAAAAAAAGCGGGGATATATTCCCGCTCTGCACAGAAACGTCGAGCTGGCGACCACACAAGGAAAAGTCGCAGCCATTTCCCTTCCCCTCCATCTCCTAGATTTAGGGACCCTCTATTCCACCCCCGCCCACCGCTTTTCCCTCCACCCCCCTCCATCCTCCCTCCTCCCCAACACCCAGCTGATTTTCAACTCGGTGAAAGGACAACTCACTCACCGTTCTCCCATCATCCCCTCCTACTCCACAACAAAGACAACTCGCTCACCATTCCCCCCCCCCCCCCCACACACACACACACACACACACCACAACAAAAGACAGCACACTCACCATTCTCTCTCTCCCCCCCCCCCCCCCCCCCCAATCCACACAAAAGACAATTCACTCACCATCCCCTCTCCCCATCCCCCTCCTACTGCACAACAAAAGGACACAACTCGCTCACCATCCCCCCCCCCCCACTCCACAACAAAAGACAGCACACTCACCATTCCCCCCCCCCCCCCCCCCCCCCCCACTCCACAACAAAAGACAATTCACTCACCATTCTCCCAATCCCCCTCCTACTGCACAACAAAAGACAACTCGCTCACCATTCCCCCCCCCCCCCCCCCCCCCCCCACTCCACAACAAAAGACAGCTCACTTACCATTCTCCCCATCCCCCCCCCCCTCCCCCCCAATCCACAACAAAAGACAATTCACTCACCATTCTTCCCCTCCCCCCCCACCCCCACTCCACAACAAAAAGACAACTCACCCACCATCCCCCCCCCCCCCCCCCCTCCCACCCCCACACACACTCCACAACGTTTTTTTTCTTCAGACTTGGGATTCTCTTACTCTCTTGTTCGTCTACAAGTCTATGACTCTTCGTTTACCTGTTCTCGTGGTCACCGCATTTTCTTTTTCTCCCTTTCCCAGGTCTGTGCGATGCGATGGTGAGCCGGAGTCCACTTCATCTTCAAGTGTCGGTGAGTTCATGCTGGATGAATGTCGGTGGATGCACGTGACAGCAGCCTCCGGAGAGGGACCCTGACTTGGCGCTGGCTTTGCGATCCATGCAGTATTCTCGTCAGTGAAGGGGGTTTCCTAGGTGTTGTGTCCTGCGTATAAGAATGCGAGATCAGATCAGGCCTCACTGAGCACCTCCTAAAGTGACGCTGCCGCAGTGCAGTGTCTCCTTGGATGGGTTGCCTCATGATGACTTGAGAGGGACTGGTCCCAACGAGACTAAGCTTCAGGTGATATGTATACACACGGAAGAGCCTGAAAGAGCGGGGCGATATATGTGTGTGTGGTGGAAGGGGGGGGGGGGCTGAAGAAGGGGATAAGCCAACAATGATTTCAAAAATGACCCTCCCCCCCCCCCCCCTTGCATCTTCTCCCTGCCTCCCCCTCCTTCCCAACACCCACTTCCACACCTTTCCCTTTGATTTTCGTACGAGCATTGTCGACAGTGAAGGTAGATTGAAGATCGTGTCTCTGTGTCCGAAGAGAAATCTCGATGATGAAGGTAGAAGTGTCAACTATTTCTCTATGTCTTAAAAT
>JADBJO010004661.1:173286-178286 GCA_016801955.1 Conus betulinus
GAAATTTAAATGAGATGTCTTTTCTCTTAAAATAATCTAGAACCAATCGTTTTTATCGGTGTTATAGGATCGTTACTGATGACAATCACTCACAATCTGTAAATACATACTGATGACATCACTCACAGTCTATGAACAGGTGAACCCACCCCCTATACGACGTCAGCTTTCATGCCTTTGAAGTCACCCGTGACGCTGTCCTTGCATCAGGTGAGCTTCCACAAATTGTCTCAGTTGATTCATTTTAATCCATGGGCTTGACACATGGGGGGGGGGGGGGAGGGAACAGGCCACACACAAAATAAACGCACAAAACAAAGTGCAAAGTCCCGCAGATTTTATGTACAACACAACACAGACAAGTACATTTCCAGAACTATGTCTTCTTCTGATGTTACAAACAGTGGGCAAAATGCCCACCATGATGATCCCTTGAACGCAGTCGGCATGAGAATGACCATGTGCTTGGGATTATCAAACGTGTAGGGGGCCGTTGTCGTATAATATCTGGGAACCGTGATATCTGGGAACGCGTTCCCAGATTTACCGCGATGTCTGGGAACGCGTTCTCAGATTTCCTGAACTTTTCAATCGTGAAATCTGGAACGCGTTCCCAGATATCACGGTAAATCTGGGAACGCGTGCGAAAAAAAATAAAATGACAAGAAGGCCAAAGATCTCAATTGCGCCTAAATAAATTGTTTCCTACCGTATCTCGAAAATCCATTCTTTTTCGTCTTCTTCTTTCTGCCCTTCTGAGCTCTGAAAGAAAGACCACGTTCCGAGATATCAACGGCCTTCCCAGATATCACAGTACATTTTGGAACGCGTTCCCAAAAAACTCTGTGATATCTGGGAAGCCTTCCCAGATGTCACGTTCCCAGATTTCACGCGACACCCGGAATAGCTCAGTTGGTAGAGCGCCGAACTCGTGATCCTGGGGTTGTGGGTTCGAATTTCCGGTACAGGGGGATTTTTCCCTCGGAGTTAACATTGATTCTGACTCCATTCCCCATACAGTCCTTCGAATGAGACTATACACCGAGGTTCCGTGTGTGAACGCACGCACAACATCTGCACACACACGTAAAATCCCAGCTCCAACTTTCGGAAGAGAAGGCCAGTTTGGCCGTTGGTATGGATGACACGTTACACATAGCATGCACCTTCCCCGAAGATGGAGTATGGCTACCTAATGGCGGGGAAAAAAAAAAAAAACGGTCATACACACAAAACTCCACTGCCTGTCTATACAGGCAGTGTCCGCAGGAGTATCAGCCTGCGTACGCAAGAAAAGAAAGAAAGAAAAAGAATCAAACGTGTATCTTGATGGGCATTTGAAAAACGAAAGATGGAGCGTGAACTTTCAGATACTATAGAACTTCTAAGATCAAACCAGCTGTGGCCTGGTAATATGTAGTTGAACCGTTACTCACGACCTTGGCGAAATGATTTGTGGTGTGATACCTACTACACTACAGCAACTTGGTTATCTATCAACTTAGTCTGGTGACAGTCTTGACGAACAGTCAGAACCCAAGGAGATGCTACACTGAATCAAGTGTTGTTGGTGCAGATGTACAGGCTCCATAGCAAGCACATGTATTTAAAACTATAGACATATATCATTAACGTGCATTCAAACACAAGCTTCGACACACAAAAAAGTCATGATTCAAGGCCTTCTTCCTTGCGCTGAACTCAGAAGCAATCTGAAGCGATCAAAGCTAAGTGCATTTTCGTTTTTTTATTCGTTTTTGTTTCACCTGAGGAAGACCTAAGAGGTAAAAACGCGTTGTGTTTTGTCTTGTGACTCGTTTGTCCACGTTTCTCTCTGGGCGGTTCGCTGACATTATGTTAAGATATATTCATATAATGTATAACACCTCTCTCTCTGTCTCTCTCTCTGTGTGTGTCTCCTCTGTGCTCTCGAGCGCTCTGTGTCTTTGTGTCCATTTGTGTGTGTGTGTGTGTGTGTGAGTGTGTGCGTGTGTGTGTGCACGCGAGCGCGCGTGTGTGTGTGTTTGTGTTCATTTGTGGATATGTGTGCTCATGCATGTGGTGTACGTATGTGAGTGCGTACGTGTGTGTGTGTGTGTGTGTGTGTGTGTGTGTGTGTGTAAAATTTTTGCTCACTTTATTGCTGTCTTGCTAATTGCTTCTTTGTCGCTGTTCATCCACTCTACATCGACTACAAAAGAAAACCTGGTGTTTGAATTTGCAGAACAGTGCATTAGTTGTATGTGAGGCATTTTGTCACACTTTTTCCTGCCCCTTTAATGGATACAACACTGTCAAAGACTTTTTTTGTGTGTCGAAGCTTGTGTTTGAATGCACGTTAACCAGGCTTTGCTGCTCTTCTTTTATTTCGTTTTTTTTTTTGTTTTCGTTTTCGTTTTTTTTTTTTTTTTTTTTTTTTTGCAACAAATGTTTTTGCATGAATGGGGGACTAAAGGGGGGGGGGGGCGGGGGGGGGGGGGGGGGGGGGGGGGGGGGGGGGGGGAGAGAGAGAGAGAGACTAGGGAGAGCACTGACCTTCTCTGACGTCAAACAGGTGTCCAGCTGAATGTGCCACAGTGCAGTGACTGAACACCACCACCCCTGTATCCTCCCATCCCCGCCTGTATGAGGTTGGTTAGCTCTCGGAACCCGGCCATCGTCAGAATCCTCATCCAAGGTATAAACAATCTTACAAGTTCAGGGATTTCATCTAACAAGCCTGAGTATGTTTTATCGCCATCTGTGCAATACATTTTTTTTTCTTTTTCTGTAGAAGTTTCCAAGAGTACAAAAAAATGTCTCCGTAATGTTCAGGGGGGAAAAAAGTCAAAATACAATCTGTGGATCTGTCCTTTAATCCAGACTAGCACCAAGACTTAATGGATTCGGTCCCTGGTCTACACAGTTCACCTTTTTTTCACCAAGTTTGGTTAGAATCGGTTCAGTTGGGGTTTTTTTTTGTTTTTGTTTTTTTGGTTTTTTTTTTTTTTTTGCACTTTCTTACGAACAGACAAACTTACCCATTACCAACAGAGGGGTGTGAAGACCTAGCCACCATGAAAAAAAAAAAAGGGAAACCAGCATTCTTTCTTGGCATTATCTGTATACCAGTATTCCTCGGGCGTTCTTGTGTAAGCGGCTGCTGAACAACGCAACATCAATGTTGTCATTCTGCTGATTTCTATCTGCTGTCATTGTTTCCCCCCCTTTTTGTCGCTTAAGGGAAGAATGTGTGTGTGTGTGTGTGTGTGTGTGTGTGTGTGTGTGTGTGTGTGTGTGTGCTTGCATGCGTGCGTTCGCGCGCGCGTGTGTGTGTGTGTGTGTGTGTGTGTGTGTGTGTGTGTGTGTGTGAGAGAGAGAGAGAGAGAATGTGAGTGTGTGCGCGCTCGCGCGTGCCCCCAGATGTGGAGATCAAAAGCTGTGTGATCGTTAACTGTTCATCAATTCATGTCACTCACACGTCCGCCCGCCCCCCCCCCCCCCCCCCCCCCCCCCCCCCCCCCCCCCCACCAGCCTTCAGACTAGTAAACAGCACGTGCACAAAACCACAGCCAGAAGCCACAGATGTTTAGCAGGTAGCTGCAGTAGCCGCTGCAAATGCCGTGCCTTTTGTATATAATGCTGTCGACTGCTTTACAGCTTTCCTGTTTGTGTCTGTTCGCTTTTTTGCCTTTTTGCTTAGAGATGGATGTTTTCTGTTTTGGGTTGTGGACTTTTGCTTCAGCTGTTCCACATCTGCAGGAGCTGTTTTTGACAGAGAGAGAGAGAGACAGAGACAGACAGACAGAAAGAGAGAAGGAGGTGGGTGTAAGGGGGAGGGGGGGGGGGGGGGGGAGGGGGAAAGGGGAAATGTGTGTGGGAGAGAGGGAGATAAACAAGAAAAGAGAGAAAGGGTAGGTAGGACGGGAGGGGGGAGGGGGGTGAGAGAGAGGGAGAGAGAGAAACAGACGGATAGACAGACAAACAGACAGGCAGACAGACGGATGGATGGGCAGGCAAACATGCAGACAGACAAATGGAGAGAGAGACATGCAGTCTGGGACAGGAAGTCTGACGAGAAAAGAGAGAGAGACAGACAGAGAGAGAGAGAGACAAGACAGAGAGAGAGACAGACAGACAGACAGATAGAGACAGACAGACAGCCTTTACGATTTTCTTGAGATGTATTCGCCAAACCTTCGACCCAGATCTGACGTAGAAACACCAGAAAAAAGAGGTCATCTGAGCTTCGGAGCACAGACTGGAAGGGTAGAGCCTGGAGACGAGAGATGTGGAGGGGAAGGAGGAGGAGGGGGGGGGGGGGGGGGGGGGGGGGGGGGGGGGGGGGGACAGCAGATAATGGGGGAAGGGAGCGGGATTTAGTGGGACCCCTGAGGTGTGAAGAAAGGGAGGCGCAGGGTAGAGGGAGTCATCACTGAGCAAGCTTTCACCGCGCGGGTGAAATTGTTTCTCGTTGAAGTAATGGTGTACCGTGCTATCCTTTGGGGGGTAATGGGGGGGGGGGGGGGGGGGGAGGGGGTTGGAAAAGGCACAACTTGTGTGTGGGCGTGTGGTCACTTGTGCTCGTTGTCATGTGCCGTTGGTCTGTCTGTGTGAATGAGTTTCGATTTTGCTGACCACGACATCTGCGTTCTCTCTCTCTCTCTCTCTCTCTCTCTCTCTCTCTCTCTCTCTCTCTGTGCGTTTTTGTGTCTGTCAGTCTGTCTCTCGGTCCTCTGTTTCTGTCTGACTGTTCTCTCTCTCTCTCTCTGTGTGTGTACCCTCTGTCTCTGTCACTTCTCTCTCTGTCACTCTCTCTCTGTCTCTCTCTCTCTCTTCCCCCTCTCTCTCCTCTCCCTCCCCTCACTCCCTCTCCTCTCCCCTCTCTCTCCTCTCTCTCGCTCTTTCTTTCTCTCTTTCTCTGTCTCTCTCTCCCCCCTCTCTCTCTCTCTCTCTTCCTTTCTCTCTGTCTCTCTCCCCTCTCTCTCTCTCACTCTCACTCGTATCCCCCCCCCTCCTCC
>JADBJO010004661.1:183286-190729 GCA_016801955.1 Conus betulinus
GCACGTCTGATGTGCTGAACAAGAGCCGCACGAGTTGGGGGAATAGCTTCGTAGGATCTCTGCTTCCTGGCAAAGAGTTCCAGCCGTGCATCATCAACAGCTTCAGTTGAACTGGATCGGTCATACATCGTGACGACAAACTTCTCCAACCTCCCAATATCCTCTTCTTCAACCTGTGTAGGATAGCTGCTCAGTTTGGTGAAGACATCTGAAGCTTCAGGACACACATCCCATGTCTGCCAGGCTGACCTTTTGCCCTTTCCACGGAATGCAGATACAATATCACAACCTGTGAAGGCATGGAAAAACAGGATACCACTGCTCCTCTCTGGAGCAAGGGTTGTGTTGAGCTCATGCACTGAGATCCACTTCAGATTCAGTCCTTGCCCAAAAGCTAGCCACATTTCCTGAAGTCCCAGTTCCTGTAATTGTGAGAAAGTGGCAACAGCAATCACAAGAACATCTGTGTCATTGGCTCTGATCATGACTGTTTTGAAGCCCCCCTTTACAGCATCCCTTGATATTGTAGGAAGATTCTTGTATCGGCTTCTTCATGATTGCAGGGAGAGATCTCACTGAGGTTGACCTGGGTGTGGTTGCTGAGTGCATGTGACCCTCTAGTGATGATGACTCTGTTGTCATAGTGGTGTTCCACCACCTTCTCAGCCAGGTAGTCAAACAGCTCAGTCTTGTTAGCAGAATGACGTAGAAAGTTGCGCCAGTTCCTTGGCAACTTTCCTGTCCCTGTGACCCGGCGTCTGTCTCCCAGACCTCGTTTAGATCGAGTTTCGGATTTGAGGCTCGAGGCCCTTGTATGTGTCGAACACAATGTCAGTTCTATGGTACCTTTTGGCGCATGCGTCAACTTTAGGTATGAATTCCATCTCAGCATACTCTGCAAAATGTCTTGGATGTTCTTGGTGGCAACGCATTGACAAGAGCTGAACCATCGATGATAATGACATCAGTCATAGGTTCTGCATCAGGCAGTGTAACCTTGCCCTCCAGTATGGCAGCTAGCTGTGACTTTCTGGCAGACATGCAGCGTCCCTCCGTCGCTAAGAGATGCTGGAAATGACTGATTCTCGTGGCGGAAGAACTCATGTAGATCGCATTCCCTGTTCTGGCAGGAAATGAACAATTTTGAGAACAGCTGGCAGTCCTCCTTCAGCACCTTATCCTTGGCAACGGTGGTGAGCGTTTCTTGCTGAAAAAAGTCCATTTTTGTTCTTGATCGGTGCATGGAACGAGCTTGTATCTTCATGCGTTAGTGTCTCTAAGTGCGCCTCAAAGGATGCATTCCCAGTTGAAAGGTGAGTAGCAATCCTATTAGCACTACAAGGGGATGCTATATTCTTGGTGTCCAGACTGAGCAGATCTCCAGTTTCTTCTTGAAATGGATTGCCCATTTCCTCTAGTGTGCTTGTCAACCTGTGGACCTTTCTCCAGGAAGCTTCTCTGGTAGGTGGGGTGTCTGTTCATGATGTTTTGTCTGCTTTGACACATCCCTCAACACTGACGCCTCCTCATACTGTGCAGCAAGCTGTGACACTGCAGGGCCAGCAACCATCCATCTTCTCAGTGCTGATGGATCTTCAGTGATTCCGACTGCTCCACCGTCACCTTTGATGACGGCATTGGCTTGCTCGTGTGCTTGGTCGATTGCCATTCCTGAGAAATCTCTGTTGGATTTGTGGACAACAAATTTCCCACCATGGAAGCTTCTTCTGCAATCTGTGGGTGTCGCTCCTCCAAGGTCAACATATCTATTAGATGTATTGGAAGCCATCGTGCGTAGTTCACGTTGTTGTTTGCATACATGTATGGTATCAGCTGACATAAGGCCTGACGGTAGAGACTGAAGTTGGATTCTCTCAGAGACCTGATGAATAGCAGAACAGCTAATTCCATTGTCAGCACAAGATGCCAGTACTGGAACTGTGGACTCTGTAGTTTGCGGTGTTCACACCAGTCTTCAAAACTCCTGGTGTCAGTTGGGTCAGCCAGTTCTTCCACATATGTAGAGTAGGCTGATTTCAGGAGCTTGTAGAGGCTGCAAGCTGTCACCTGGTGGGCTTGGCGGGTCTTGGTGACACTCGCAGCTGATAGGAAAGAATCTGCTGTGCCGGATGAAGCTACCCCCGCCTCAGTAAGAGCTCCTGTCCACCCACTGTCTTGAAGGAGGGAACCGAGTGAACGCAGCACAGTCATCTCAATGTGCAGTCCTCCGAACATGATGAGGAACTGGCTTTCACCGTAATCTTCAGGCCACTGCCACTGGATCTGCTTGGCTGTAGCATATATCGGCTGATCTGCTGCGATCACAGGCACTTGTCCAGGGTTAAGCAACCTCACTGCATCCCTGATCTTGTCCATGACATGTCGCACTGTAGCTACAGAGTGGGCTTGGTCTCTCAGGAGAGGACAGCAGAGTGGAGATACAAAGCCTTGAATGCAGGACCCCTCTTCTTGTCTGCGTGATGGGAAGACCATGTGATATTTACATTGTCATGGACCTCTGTGATGGAGACTTTCTGGAGCCATTGATACTCCAAAGCCAGCTGTGGTTTCAACATCTTCATGTCTGGTAGAGTCATGTTAGTCACTTGAGGAGGAGGTGGACTCTTGTTGGTGAAGTGTGCAGGCTTGATGTTTGCATAAGAGTCTGGAAGTTCTGGGACTGTCTTCACCCTGGTACCCCCTTACTTGCAGTTTCTCCTGCTGTTCTCCCTCATTGTCATGAGTGGGGTGCTGGAACAGCGATATACTTGTACCATGGAAAGATGTTGTTGATGTTGAAGCAGACGGATTGTGGTCTATGTTGTCCATGGCCGAAGTGGTGAACAGTCCTCTACGCAGTTCTGGGGGGCAGACGACTCCATCTCTGATGTACTTGGACACAACAGCATCTCCCAGCTCGGCGGAAATCTCCAGCACTCGATCATAGGATATGCTTAGTCCATTTGCATGGAGCATCTCTACGAGCTTCTTCATCCTGGTCTTTGCAAACACTGACAGACCAATGTAGATGGGGAATGGTGTCTCTCGATCCTTTGAGTGTCGGTGGGTAGGGGCACCTTCTTTGAATCTAGTGTAGCAGTTATACTGCAGTAGCTGCGCCATGGCAAGGTCCGTCTTGGAAGCTCCGAATCTTAGTTGAGATTTAATGTCAGCCCCGTGCTCAACCATGCCAACAAACTGCAGCAGAGAAGGTGGAACTACTTCATCAGTAGAGTCCATGTTGTATGTTCCGTCGGTTAAGATCTTATGGTCAAGCATGTCACGCCTCAGGATCTTTGCAGCCTTTTGGAAAGAATGATGGCATCAGAGTAGGCACAGCTCTCAGACAAGGCAAGACCAACGTCATCTTGAAAGGCCAGCAGGACATCTCTCCCTTTCTTGTGTGCTTCCAGTTCAGGGAGCTCTTCCAAGATCTTCTCTTTCAGCAGCCTGCTTGAGTTGACGTTGGGTGCCTTTACCCCTAGCTGTTCAAGTCGCTGTTTGTACAGATCCACCAGCTCTGCTAATCTGAATACTATAGGTTCCTCAGAGTTCAGTTAGCTTCTGTAATGAATGCTAGGAGCTCAGAGAAGACAATAGGGTATGTTTTACTATCCTCTTCCATGATGCTTGCATTTCTGCTCAGATGCGTTTTCTCTTTGTTTGTACAGAGCAGCGAGGCAGGTAGCGTGGTACTTTAACTCCTGGGCCACCACATCACCAGCGCTCAGAATGGCTAAAAGCCGCCCATCATTAAGATGTTGAGCACACTCATTTAGTCGCTTGTTCAGCTTCATCGTCATTGCCTTTCTAAGCTCAGATGGTGAAGACTGTTGTTCACAGAGAAAGCAAATAGAACATTTGTGGTCAATACTGGCTCTTCTCACCTTTGAAGAGCTTTCTGCTCCTGTACTGCAACAATCGGCTGATCTTTTTCTGGCCCGTTCCAGCCTTGTGTTGCTGAAGAGTCCCCTGCAGCTTTGGTGATACTTTGCTTTGTTTGCTCGAAGGGGTTTCTTCCACACCACTGCCTTCGTCTAGGCGGGCTGGATCGAACTTAATTGGCATTTCATTGATGGACTGAAACATGGGTATGTTCTTTCCAATCATACTGTATCCATCCTGCTCTAGGGCATAGCGAGTTGGAGGAGATTTCAACTCTTCATCCCTGTCTTCTTGGCATAAAACAGCACTTGGTCCAGTCTATTTTCCATCTTGGTATTGTAGCAGTCGCCATCGTATGTTCATGTAAGGCCCGAGGGACTATCCTTTTACCACCTTAGCACATTAGTGTATGGGACACAACTAGGGTTCGCACATCATAATGGCATGTCCTACACCTAGTCCGATCATTCATCTAGTGCCATTTAACTCCCGTGTGATCTGTACACCATCCGGGTAACTTAAAGCCCCATTACCCTTGGCTCGGCTCTCCCGCGCTGGCACACACCCTGTCAATTCAGGTGCGGCTACCTAACTGTATTCTACATTTATATAATCTGTAGTTTATGAGGGGCTTATTAGATAGCATTTGGGAGACTAAATTAGTAGAAGGCCTATTTATATAAATGAAACAACAGTATCGGTACTGTTTCACCTAATCTAATTTAGTTGACACTAGACCCCATGCTGGATCTCAGCAATGATGTTCGCCAGTGTGCCCTGGCTGTGCTTGAACATCACTTCTCTGGCATTTTTTACTGTCAAGTGTCCTCATCTGTAGACTTCATGCACAATAAATACATTGAGTCAGACGTAGTCATTGACACGCAGAGGCACTCCGCATGCTACCGTCAGCTAGTTTGGCCTGCATAGCAAACGCATTTTATCTGGGTGTGGTCGTTGCAGTGCACAAGCAAATTCTTGGAAGTCATAGGTGAGAATTGGGGAAGTATTGAGGACTAGTGCCACGGGTCCATCCTGGTGATGTAGCTGACTTCTGAAACAAAGTGCCGTTTAAAATCACTTAGATTGTTATAAAATGTTCAAAAAGCATATTAAGATGGTGAATATTATGTAATCATATGTAAATTTGGATTCTTCATGGTTGATTACGTATATTTTGGTACCAAAATTATATAATTTGCTCTACTGCATCATGCTGTGTGACATTATATGGTATCGCATACCGGCAATGGCGGCCATCTTGAAAAATGGCGGCCATTTTGCAAAAAAAATGCGTGGCTAACGTATGTGCATGCCAATTTTGGTGCTTGTATGACAATTTGAAAGATTCTTCTGATATATGCAGTTATCTGCCCCACTACAGTAAGCATGTGTAACTATGGGTTTCATGAAATTCCCAGACCGTTTCGGGGATTTTGTGCGATTACTGATTCAGTCGGTGTAAGGTGAAATCACTGAATTTTATAAGGGATTTCATCAGCCACTATAAAAAAAGAATTCCTCATTGAGCTTTCTTCCAGATCCGTTGAATAATCAATACAAGAAAAAAAAATATATAATTCCTCATTTAACTTTCTTCCAGATCCGCTTACTAATCATACAAACAAAAAAAAAATATAATTCTTCATTCACCTTTCTTCCAGATCCGCTTGATAATCAATACAAACAAGTTAAATGTCTCTGCTGGCAAAGAAATCCGGGGAGAAAAAAAAAACCTCGTCCAATTTTGTATTGGCATTATTCCCCCTGCACGCTTCCCCACCTCCCTCTACCCCCGAGCGCCATTCACAGTAATGACCCCTGGCTGGCATTCAGTTTGTGCACAGTTCATATTCCAGTGATTAAAAATTCCAGTGATTCCATGTCACTGACTCAGCGTTTGCTACACAAAATTCCTAGCGAAAAAAAATGTTCAGGAATTTTCTTGCAAACTTTCCTTGGCTGTGCGAAAAGAACGGGGACACAGATGGGAAACAAAGACCGTGTTTAAATAACCCAGTCTCTTGACGCAGTTTTCTTTCCGTGTATCATCCGCTTCATCATCAATACCGGCGTAACACCCCAGATTGCCCCCCATCCCAGAATACCCCCCGGGGGACGTCTACCGGCATGATGAATGCTGAATTTGTTTAAAGGCCAGAGTGCAGAAAGGAAATCTTTCTCTCTTGGTTTGCTTGCTTGTTATTTTTTCCACGTATTCTCTCTCTCTCTCTCTCTCTCTCTCTCTCTCTCTCTCTCTCTCTCTCTCTCTCTCTCTCTCAACACAACCACGTACGCGTGTCTGTGCCTCTGTCTTTACATCTGTCTGTCTGTCTCAACAACACCACCACACACACGTGCTCACAGGCTCAGAGAAAGAGAGAGAGGGGGGAGAGAGAAAGAGAGAGACAGAGAGAGAGAGGGAGGGAGGGAGAGAAAGAGAGAGAAATAGATACGCAATCGTACAGTCAGATGGAGACAGAGAGACAAACGTACGAGAGAGACAGACAGACAGACACACAGACAGACTGACTGACAACCGACAGATGGGAACGGAAGAACAGACATGAGAGAGAGAGAGAGAGAGAGAAAGAGAGAGAGAAAGGAGGGGGGGGAGAGACAGACACAGATAGATAGAAAACGGACTTGATCTGAGGGAGCGTGCCGTATAATATGGCAGAGAGTGTGTGTCCTTAATGGCAGAGAGTGGTGTCCTTAATGGCAGAGAGTGGTGTCCTTATGGCAGAGTGGTGTCCTTAATGGCAGAGAGTGGTGTCCTTAATGGCAGAGTGGTGTCCTTAATGGCAGAGAGTGGTGTCCTTAATGGCAGAGTGGTGTCCTTAGTGGCAGAGAGTGGTGTCCTTAATGGCAGAGTGGTGTCCTTAATGGCAGAGAGTGGTGTCCTTAATGGCAGAAAGTTGTGTCCTTAATGGCAGAGTGGTGTCCTTAATGGCAGAGAGTGGTGTCCTAATGGCAGAGAGTGGTGTCCTTAATGGCAGAGTGTGCCCTTAATGGCAGAGTGGTGTCCTTAATGGCAGAGAGTGGTGTCCTTAATGGCAGAGAGTGGCGTCCTTAATGGCACATGTCCAATAGCACCACTGGTACCAGACATGGTGAAGAAGGCAGCATCAGCAATCGGCACCTTCGCCGACACAGGCCCACACATTTTGTTTCTGTCTGTCTGTCTGTCTGTCTGTCTGTCTGTCTGTCTGTCTAAGTGTCTATTTCTTTCTTTGTTTCTTTTCTTTTTTCTTTTTTTTTTTTGTTGAAAATTCCTTTCCTTTCTGTTTTCTTTCTCTTTGTCTTTTCTTTCTTTCTTTCTTTCTTTCTTTCTCTTTTCCTTCTCTGTTTTCTCTTCTTTCTTTTCTTTCTTTCTTTCTCTCTCTCTGTATTTTTTTTTTCAATCTTCACCTTCACTATTCTCCCTCCAGTTATCATTCCCGTCCTCCTCCTTGCCTTCGTAGTGCCAGGAGCTAAAAGGATGCAGGTCACACATGTTGTTCTGCCGTTTATTAGATATTCATACAAACACCCACATTAGTTTTATCGCATTGTTCG
>JADBJO010004662.1:0-12500 GCA_016801955.1 Conus betulinus
CTATCTCTTTTCTCTCTTCTCTCTCTCTATCTTATCTCCCAACCCCCTCTCCCCGGCCCTCTCTCTCTCTCTCTATCCTGAAATGAACCGTACGGTTGGAAAAAACCCATGTGACGGGAAAGCGGAAAGCCGTGAATGTCCTGCCCTGGAACACTGTGAAGTCTTCCTAAGAGCTGCGGGTGTTGTAGGTGACTAGGAACGGTCATGTTGTAACTCAACAGTGGACAGGGAGAGGGGGAAGGAAAGGGACCGAGTGTCAGACGGACGGAAAGAATAGATAGCTGGAAGAAGATGGAGAAAGAGAAGACAAGAAAAAAAAGAAGGCAACCAGCGTCGTGGTAGCACAAGCACCCCGGGCTTGCAGGCAGGAGAGTTCGAGTCTCCTCAGAGGCATTCGTTTGTGGGATTTGTACCACCCTCGGCCTCCTCCTCGATCAGCACTGGCTGTGAACTCAGGAGGGGAGGAAGACGAATGCACATGCAGGTCGACGCACGGCCATTCTCTCACAGAATGTGGCTGTGGAGTGCGTGCTCAAGTTTCCTGACCAACCACCCACTTTCGCAGGGGTCTGCCGCTCTCTCGGGCCTGGTTTGCGATGGCTGGAAACACGTCAAGTCACGATAACCAGCAAGCAGAACAGTACGCGCGTTGTCATGGAAGTCTTCAACAAGATTTAGAAACTCTACAAGCATCGTCTTCATCAGCAGTTATCTTCATGGACCATTATAGAAAAGAATACTTATTACTGTCGGTGGCCCTTTGTTTTGTGTTCTGCCTTTTCAGGTTAGGCTCATTTTTTTTTTTCTCCATTTCCACGCTCTCTGGTTGAGATAGTGTCGACAAAAATCGTTCGATAGTGGCGAGAGGGCACCTGGGGACTGAAACGGATTAAACGTAGTGGTGGGGCCACCATCCCCTACAGCCCCCCCCAACCCCCCACCTCCCCTTCCCGGAGGGAGAAGGGAAAAATCATGTACGTGACCTGAATCTGCAACAACTATTGTCGTCATTTGAGGTTTTTTTTTTTTTTTTTTTTTTTTTTTTTTTTTGTTGGTGGGTTGCGTTTTGTCCACGCGAAACAGTTGGACGAAATAAGCACGACGAATATCCCACCACAGGGGGACTTTGTGACGATACTGCGGTGTCTCTTCTGATGGGGTCGCTTCATGGCGAGTTAATGACTCTGTGCAATGCCGGGCAAAAAGGGTGTACGACGGACGCTGACGCTCGGGTGTCGGCTGTGCATGGTGGATGTGAAATGAGCGAGGTGGGTAAGATGCCGTTGAGGGTGAAGGAAGGAGGGAAGAGCGAAGAGAGGGGAGGATGATAGAGCAACAGAAAAAGAACGTGAGAGAAACAGAAAACACACACACAACACCAACACACACACACACCCACGCACACACCACCCACACACACACACACACACACAACACACACACACCCACACCACACACACACACACACACCACACACCCCCCTCAGTACCACCACTATCACACCTCACTCACGCACCACACGAGGACCACACAGAGAAACTACACACACACACCACCCCACACAACACCACACACACACCAACACACACACACACACACACAACACACCACATACCGCGCTGGGCTCATGCACATGTACGAATTTGTGCTAAGAAAAGAAGCACACTCATCAAATAGCATCACGGGAAAAGGAAGGAAAGGAAGGAAAGAGGAGAGAGAGATGAGAGAGGAGAGACAAGAGGGAGGAGAGAAGGAGAAGAGGAGGGGAGACGAGAGGACAGAAGAGAACAGACAGGAGACAGCAGGAGACGGAGAGAGAGGAGGAGGAGAGAGAGAGGGAAGACAGCCAGATCAACAAAGACAGAGAGATGTGATTGGAGTAGAGGGAGAGAAGAGAGAGAGGAGGAGCGGAGAGAGGAGCAACAGAGAGATTGGCAGAGAGGAGATAAGAGAGAGGCAGAGGACCAGAGGAGAGGGGGGAGAGAGAGGGGGAGGGAGGAGATTGAGATCGGAGGGAGAGATTGAGCGAGAGATTGGAGCGGGGGGGGAAGAGGGGAGGATTGAGAGGGATTTCGGAGAGAGAGGAAGAGAAGAGAAGAGGCGGAAGAGGACAGACAGAAGACAGACAGAGAGAGTGAGTGAGTGAAGGAAACGAGAGACGATGGAAATGAGGAGAAGAGAGACAGAGGAGGAGGAGGAGGAGGAGGAGGAGGAGAAGGAGGAGGAGGAGGAGGAGGAGGAGGAGGGAGAGAGAGAGAGAGAGAGTGAGAGAAGAGGAGGGAGAGAGGAGAGAGAGAGAGGTGAAGGAAGGAGGGGGGGAGTGAGAGAGGGGGAGGAGGAGGAGGAGGAGGAGAAAGGAGGTGAAGGAGGAGGACTGTGAGTGACGTGGTGTGTGTGTATGTGTGTGGGTGTGTGTGTGGTGTGTGTGTGTGTGTGTGAGATCGAGAGAGAGAGAGTAGAGAGAGAGAGGAGGAGAGAGGAGAGATGAGAGAGAGAGAGGCAGGGAATCCAGTGAGGAGAGAAAAGTGGAACGAGCACAGAATGAAGACTCCGTAATCTCTCGCCAAACCTCGTATAGCACACTCAGCGTCAATACACAGACAGAAAACCGACCGCAAAACAACACGAAGTCAAGACGCAGAATCTACCCTACCCATACGCTCCGGCGTCGGCATCATCAGAAAGGCCAGCCCCGTGTAAAAAATCGCTGCTGGGTCAGAAGCAGCTGGTTACCATGACGTGGACGTTGACCACCGGGTAGGCCCATCTGAGGTGACCCAGGGCTCCATGATCCTCGTCATGTTCAGGTCGATGGCCGGGGTATTGCTGATTATTTTACTGGTGGACAACATGGAATTTAAGAGGTATTTTAAGAGAGAGAGAGAGAGAGGAGAGGGAGAGAGAGAGGGGGAGAGAGAGGGAGGAGAGAGAGGGAGGAGAGAGAGGGAGAGAGAGAAAGAGGGAGAGAGAGAGAGGGGGAGAGAGAAAGAGAGGGGGAGGGAGAGAGAGGGAGAGAAAGAGAGGGGGAAAGAGAGAGGGAGGAGAGAGGGGGAAGAGGAGAGGAGAGAGAGAGAGAGAGGGAGGGAGGGAGGGAGGGAGAGAGAGAGAGAGAGAGAGTGAGAGAGAGAAAGAATGGGTTTTATTGAGATAAGCTTACATAGCCTATCTCACTGGAAATGGGGCGGGGGATGTTCACAATAATTATGACTGTCAAACAGTAAAAACAAAGGACGCATGACAGAACCCCCCCCCCCCCCCCCCCACCCCCCCCCCCCCCCCCACCCCCCCCCCCCCCCCCCCCCAAAGAAAAAAAGAACAAAAAAAAAAACAAAAAAAAAAAAAAACCATCGCAATGAGTTTTCCCCCCACTTCACGGAAGAAACTCACGCTGCTGTTACACCAATATGACCGTCAATGAAACTGGCAAACATGTTCATTCCGCAGTCCTCACGATATGTCGGTGTGAGCCAGCTGTGCTGTTGCTGGAAGTCACTTTCGCGTCGTCTCTGTGAGAAGAGCGACGCTGTCCATGTTCCTTTCCCTTTCATCCAGGTATGCAAATATCTCATGACTGTCACACTAGATGAAAGTTCACTCTGTGGCTGCTTTAGCTGAGAAATGTCGGGATCATCTGGGCACTCAAAAATCACAATCACCTACCAGCTGGATCTCCGCCGGGCCGTTTTTCGGCACAGGGGGAATTTTCCCTCGGAGTTACCATTGGTTCTGACTTCATTTCCCATACAGTCCTTCGAATGAGACTATAAACACCGAGGTTCCGTGTGTGAACGCACGCATAACATCTTGCACACACGTCAAATCCCATCACCAACTGTCGGAAGAGAAGGCCAGTTTGGCCGTTGGTATAGATGACACGTTACACATAGCATGCACCTTGCGTGAAATGGAAAGAATGAAGGAAGTTAGGAATTGAGTGAACGATATTGAACGATATCGACTGGATGACACGGGAAAACGACTGAATGAAGCGCCAGCTGGCAGCTCTTCAGTCGCACTACCAGGTAGGCAGCCCGTTGTGTAAACGAGTGTGGATGTAAAGCGCTTAGAGCTTGGTCTCTCCGCTCGTTGTCGCAGGGGGCTGGTCGGTAATCGTGTTAACCGGAGAATGAGGACTGTTTCGTTCACCACGGCCTTCGAGCTTTTCCGAGGCGGACAGTGTCGTTTTCTTGTAGCGCGGCATTGAGCGTGGCTTCCACAGTACTTGGCAGACCTGCTACAGGCATGCCGAACGGGTTTGCTGGGATTCAGGCAGAAATTCACCGGAGCAGCTCGAAAACACGTCTTGCTGGGAGCCAGACAAGGGAAGTCCCCCGAGAGAGAGAGAGAGAGAGAGAGAGAGAGAGAGAGAGAGAGAGTCACACAGAGAACACCACATACAAAGTCACAGAGAAAGAGACAGAGAGAGAGAGAGAGAGACAGACAGACAGACAGACAGAGAAACAGACAGACGGACAGACAGGGACAGAGGCATTAACTTAACTACTAACTTACACATCCAAGGGGATGATGATTGGTAATGATGAAAACTAAGAAATAAAATGGTGTACAGGGAGTGACAGAGGAGGAGGAGAGAAGAGGAGGAGGAGAGAATGTGAGGGGAGGAGAGGAGGAGGAGAGGAAGAAGTAGAAGGAAGAAGTAGAACGAAGGAGAAGATTATAAAAAGGAGAGAATATAAGTAGACCGAGAGAGAGAGAGAGGTGACAGGACAGAGCATGACAGAACACAGAACGTGAGAGTGGGTACAGAGACCTAGCAGGAGGTAGGAGACATCGTGGCAGACACACACACCCAGACACGCACACACAAACACACCCGATAGGACAGCCAGAAGGAAGAAGTGAAAGAGGAGAAGATTAAAAAAAAAAAAAAAAAGGAAGAGAAGAAAAAACCCACGGAAACATTTACGAGTAACAGAAATGTGAGCCAGCGGTAGCAACGAACGATGTACGACTGTGTGTCGAAATTATCCCTAAATACGATGAAGAAAGACAGGATGTGATAGAGCCGAAGACAAGATGATCTGAATAAAATTAAGAGTAAGAAAAGGAATAATAAGAACAAAATCGCGGTTGACGACAGAGTAAGGACAGGAAGAAGGACAACGCGAGGAGGATTGAACCACGAAAGAACATTGAAAAGGAATAATACGAATAATAAAAGTAAGCACAAGAAGGAACCGAAACATAAAGAAGGAATGAAAGGAAAAGAAAGAATAGAAATAAGGAAAGTCAGAAGATGAAGAAGCAGAAGAAGAAGCAGAATGAAGCAGAGAGAGGATGAAGAGATAATAGAGGGCATTGAAAAAAGAAGAAAGAATCAGAACGGTCTAAGATACGCGACGAAGAAGATTATTCTTGTCCTTGTTAACCTCAGAACTTCGAGTAAGTTTAACAAAAGCCGTTTGACAGAACGTCTGGCGCATTAAAAGCCCATGATACCAGTACTTGGGATACAATGTTCTTCTTTTTAAACACAACAAAACACCATGTAAGTGACACTGTCCTCCTGTGTACCGTCATCGTGAAACTTCAAACATTTGTCTGTGTGTTTCGCTCTTTGATATCACATTGTGACTGCTGTTGCAAGTAGAGTAAACTGGCAGTGCTTTTTGTGCAACGGGCTGCCTGTGTAGGGATGTACGAGGCGCAATAATTCATTGTATATTGCTAGTAGGGCCTGTTATATATCACCTTTAGTTACACTGAAACAACTGTGGGTGATATGGAAGCGGTCGACGCAGGATTTCTGGTGCCGCCATATGTACGGTCGTGGTCTGTTGGAAGGAGGTTCAGAAGATCACCTAAATGTACATTGATTTATGTATGTACGGGGGACCGGATAGCTCAGTGGTTAGAGCGTCGGTCTCGTAATATGGTGATCCTGGGGGGTTGCGGATTCGAATTTCCGCTGGACAATTTCGTATCAGGGGGATTTTTTACCCTGGAGGTAAGACTCATGATCTGGACTCCTTTCCCAACAATCTTAGAATGAGACTATGAACCGAGGTTCCGTGGGAATGCAAGCAAAACATCTTGCACACACGATCAAAAAAAGATCACAACTTCTGGAAGAGGAAGGCCAGTTTGGCCGTTGGTATGGAGGACGTTAAGACATAGCAATTTGGCACCTGCTGTGAAAAAGATGAAAGACGAAAAGAAGTAAGGAAATGGAAGTGCATGATATTGAAAACGATATTGAAATGATATTGACGAAGATGACACGCGAGACACGACTGAATGAAGCGTCAGACTGGCAGCTCTTCAGGACAGCACGACCCAGGTCGAGACAGCCCGGATGTAAACGAGTGTGGATATTAAAGCGCTTAGAGCTTGGTTATACTCAAGAATAGGCGCTATATAGTCTTTATACGGATAATTAGTAATAAGGACAGATAGATAGAGAACAGTCGGTGATTTTTTTTTCTCCCGGGACTGCGAGACTTTAACACCCGTTGTACCCATCAGGTGGGCATCCGTGGGTTCGGTTAAAAGAAACCAAAGACAGGACAGACAGGCCAGGCAACCAGACAGACGGCAAACCAGACAGACAACAGGACAGACAGGGACAGACAGATAACCAAACAGGGACAGAAAAGAAAGACAGGCAAACAGATATCAGACAAAACCTCTTGACAGACACCCAGTACAGACAAACAAAACATTGACAGCATGGCCACGACAGACCCAAGTATACACAACCTCGGGGGGGGGGCGGCCAGAGAGAGAGACTAACGTTTCTCCATGCACTAGTGACAGGGAGGCAGATGTGAGAGACTTAAGGACGATGATGACCGCACTGTCCGCGGTCCCTCCTCTCGATCTCACCACTCAAATAGAGAAGTATCTGAAACGAACGTCTTGTATCATACAGATGCATGTGGAACATGTGTTCTATGATTACTGTATTTGTTTCGTGGTCTGACCGATGTGTTTTCCTGTGTCATAGGACTGTATGTCTCTGAAGTTCGGTGAGGATGAGAGAGAGGAGAGTGTCTTTATGAGAGAGCAGGACTGTGTTCTATGAGATTTTTGTCTGTGTTCAGATGTGATGTGAGAGAGACTGTGTTCTGTATATATTTCTCTGTGTTATGAGAGGGATGTTTCTGTGATGAGTTTATGAGATGTGTTTTTTCTGGTCAGTGGAGATGTATTGTTCCTGTGTTCTATTTTTCTGTGTTCTATGTGATGTGTTTTCTGTGTTCTCTCATATTTCTTCAGTGAGACTATGACGATTTTGTTAGACCGTGAGTAACGTTTTGATGAGAGAGGCGTTCTGACAGTGAGAGAGAAAGCGACAGACAGACGGAACAGACCAAACAGACAAAAACAGAGAGAGAGAGAGAGAGAGAGGAGAGGGAGAGGATGAGACGAGAGGAGAGAGAGAGAGAGAGAAGAGAGTGGGGGACAGAGATAGATAGAAAGACAGACAGAACAGACAGACAGAGGACAGACAGCAGACACTTTTTTCGCGGCACTGAAGCTTCGTCCAAGCTGTCAAAGAGGTCCCTGTGCTCAACAATGCCCAGAAGTATGGTTCTGTAGGTACACCTGCAAGGACCATCAGCATCCGTCCCACCATAACGGCAACGACAACGACACGAAAAAAACAACCAATGGAAGTTTATGTGGGTTGTTTCCCTGGAAAAATTTCATCCAGAAGCAAGACTATTTCATCGTGCTTATGAACACAATAATAAACGGGCAATTTCAACAGAGTTTTCATTTGTACGTGGAAAATGTATGATTCAGGTGTGCTAAACGGATCTTGGATCCGTCGTGGATCCAGATTTGAACTACCGACCGCCCCGTGACTTACTGGGTGTGTCACCACCCATCCCTGACAAGTTGAATAAAAATTGGTTCAGTGGTTTTGCGTTATCTTGCTGTCAGTACACAAACAAAACAAACGTACAAATAAACGCACAAACGAAGAAATAATAAATATCACAGGTCAAAACATAACGTCTTTTGTGAAGTTAGGAATTGTCTACAGGAACACCTAAATGAGAGAGAGAGAGAGAGAGAGAGAGAGAGAGAGAGAGAGAGGAGAGAGAGAGAGCGAGAGAGAGAGAGAGAGAGAGAGAGAGCGAGTATGCTCTCACTTACGTTCAGACCTGGAATAAAGTGTGCTCTCCCATTATCATATGCATCATTCCGATTATGGCACCACCCTAGAAAGCATCACACACACACACACACACACACACACACACACACACACACACACAACACACACACACACACATACACACACACGCACACACACACATACACACACACACACACACCACACACACACACACACACACAACGAGTGAAATTCGTTGTAACAACCAAAGGAATTCATCACAATGCTCATGAACAATAAGAACGACAAAAAAAACTTAACAAAAGAGAATTATCATCATATTGGGCACAAACCAAAACATCACGTGCATGACTGGGCCTGTTTATTGATAAGACGTCTTGTTCTTTGTTCTCTGTATGAGACATGGAGAAACTACCTGACTCCCTTTAACACCTACGTAAGCCAATACGATCAGCCTCAGAACTCTGAAAGACTCTGTATGCCATTTACATCATTGCAGCTTTGCAACAACGCTTGTAAGAACCAAGGTAAACTCAATAGCTCAGTGGTTAGAGCGCCTAACACGTAATCATGGTGATCCTGGGGTTGCTGGTTCGAATCTCCGCCGGGCCGTTTCGGTACAGGGGGCTTTTTTCCCTCGGAGTTAACATGGGTTCTGACTCCATTCCCCATACAGTCCTTCCAATGAGACTAGACACCGAGGTTCCGTGTGTGAACGCACGCATAACATCTTGCACACACGTAAATTCCCATCACCAACTTTCGGGATAGAAGGTCAGTTTGGCCGTGGGTATGGATGACGCGTTACACATAGCATGCACCCTGCGTAAAAATGGACAGACTGAAGGAAGCAAGGAAAACGAATGAACGATATTGAATAATATGGACTGGATGACACGGGATAACGACTGAATGAAGTACCAGCTGGCAGCTCTTCAGTCGGCACTACCCAGGTAGGCAGCCCGTTGTGTAAACGAGTGTGGATGTGTAAGCGCTTAGAGCTTGGTCTCTAGCCGAGAATAGGTGCTATGTAAGTATTCGTTATAATTACATAATATCCTGTAAATACATACAGGCTCATGTCACGCGAATTGTCGCACGCACATCAAACGTAACAGAAAAAAAAACACATCTGATCATAAGAATGGCACGTCAAGAACAGATTAAAAAAAAGTAATAAACAAACAAAATACTGATTGCAAGAATTGCTAATTTCAAGAACAGTTGAAAACAACACAAAACAGCTGATTACAAGAATTGCTAATTTCAGGAACAGTATAAACAAAACAAAACAACTGATTACAAGAACTGCTAATTTCAAAGAACAGTTCACACAGGATGCCTCTGTGAATTAACTCCCCCCCCTCCACCCCTTTCCCCTTCCAACCACCACTTCACCCCTGCTCCACCAACATAATCACTCTCATCCTTGTAAACTCACCCACCTAACCCCCCCCCCCCCCCCCCCCCCCCCCCTTTCCACACGCCTAGAACCGCCTTTCTTACTTACCTTGATGTACGTAATGTCGTCGTACTGATCATCGATCTCCTCCAGGGTCTCCACGGGATTGCTCAGGGGGTGAGAATCGCTGCCGCTGTCAAGGTCCATGCAGTAGAAGACATAATAGACCATGTCTTCCACAGAACTCTGAAAACCAACATCCCCAAAATGATAATCAGGATAAAGTGCATGCTTCTGCTGCTCATCTGCAGGAAAGAGAAAATGATTCCACGCGGTCATGAACAAACAAACAAAGAAAAAGAACAACAACAACAACATGACTAAATCGCGAGGGGCAACAACAACAATGACTAAATCGCGAGGGGGTGTGTTTTTTCTGAACAGTTTTTTTTTTTTTTTTTAACGTTTCAAACTTTCTTTGCTACAGTTTAGGTTGGACGTTTAGAACTTGTCACCTGAATGTGTTCATGGCATCGTGTTTTCTGAGATGAGAAATGAGTCATCACTGATATTAATCAAACATAGATAAAAGTCAAACATGGTGAATCGCACGAAGCTGCCTTATGCCTCTTTTGCTTTCATCTTACGGTAAGTGATGTTGGTCCACTGAAACTGAATAGTAAATATTTACAGATTACACATAATCTTCCATCATGATATAGGTGCTCGCGAACTAGCAATTACACTCCAATGTAATCGTTAAAAATCTTTTTCTTTTATGCCACGACTCAGCTAAAGCATATATCTGTGAATGTATTGACAACGGACAAAGAAAGAAGGAAAGAACGAAAGAAAGAAAGAAAAGAAAAGAAACAAAGAAAGAAAAAGAAAGAAAAAGAGAAAAGAAAGAAAAGAAACAAACAACTACATTAACAACAAGACTAAAAAAACGAACGAACGAAGAGAGAGAGAAGAGAGAGAGAGAGAGAGAGAGAGAGAGAGGAGAGAGGAGAGAGACGAGAGAGAGAGAGAGAGAGAGAGAGAGAGAGAGAGAGAGAGAGAGAGAGAGAGAGAGAGAGAGAGAGAGAGAGAGAGAAATCAAGAAAGAAAGAGAAAAAAGGAAAAGAAATAAACAAATTAAAGACTTGAATACCTAACAAAGAAAGAAAGAAAAAAAACAAAAAAAAGAGAGAAAACAAACAACAATAACAAAAACAAAAAACCTTAACAATAAAGCCCGCGAACAAGTGGATGAATAATATAATAATGATTATTTATTGCTTAATCTTACATCATAAGCCCAAAGCCCTTACAAATACACAAAAGGTTAAAAAAAACATAACTGAAACCAGAAAGAAGATGAATAGTGCAATAAGTACCATGCATCTACAAACAAGGGTGCATATTGACACCCAGCCACGCGCGCGCGCGCGCGCACACACACACACACATACACACACACACACACACACAATTATTATATCATTATGATCATTGTTGTTGTTATTAAATGAGCGTATCCACAGAACAAACTTTCGGTGAATAAGCTCATAATTTATCAAACCATTGTGTCCACGAAGCCACAGTCCAGGGAATGATACTCACACTATGTTTGGTATTGTTCCTGTAATGCGGCGTCTTACCTTTGAAGCACGCGGTCTTCTCAAGGGTCATTTCTGATCATTGTCGATTTTTGTTTCTAGTTACTGGCCCCCTCATAAGCTGGGTCTTTTACACTTCTCCCTTCTGCTTTTAGGCAACTTGTCGTTACTTGAAATCTTTACTTTCCCCTTCATTGTGTGTGTGTGTGTGTGTGTGTGTGTGTGTGTGTGTGTGTGTGTGTGTGTGTGTGTGTGTGTGCGCCTGCATGCGTGCGTGCGTGCGTGCGTGCGCGCGCGCGTGTGTGGGTTATACACAAAAACTTAATTTTGAATACTTGAACAAAAACAAATAAGGGAGGGCGGGACAGTCATTTGCCCTTCTGTTGCAGCAGACCGATAGAACGATCTGACTTTGAAATTGCCCGGCTGGAGAGGTAGAGGGGGGGGGGGGGGGGGGGGTGGCGGGGGGGGGGGGGGGTCTCCTTCCTGAGGGTAACAACAGCAGCTGATGTTGGCCCGCTGTTCCAGTCAGCTATCTTCTGAATCCGTGGATATAAGATGATCCCCCAGTCAAAGCCAGCATTTCTAGGAGAGCGACCCATGGTGGCTGTTATAGCCAGCGTTTCTAGGAGAGTGACCCATGGTGGCTGTCATAGCCAGCGTTTCTAGGAGAGTGACCCATGGTGGCTGTTATAGCCAGCGTTTCTAGGAGAGTGACCCATGGTGGCTGTTGTAGCCAGCGTTTCTAGGAGAGTGACCCATGGGCTGTTGTTGCCAGCGTTTCTAGGAGAGTGACCCATGGTGGCTGTTATAGCCAGTGTTTCTTGGAGAGTGACCCATGGTGGCTGTTATAGCCAGTGTTTCTTGGAATGTGACCCATGGTGGCTGTTATAGACAGCGTTTCTAGGACAGCGACCCATGGTGGCTGTTATAGCCAGCGTTTCTAGGAGAGTGACCCATGGTGGCTGTTGTAGCCAGTGTTTCTTGGAGAGTGACCCCATTGTGGCTGTTATAGCCAATGTTTCTTGGAACGTGACCCATGGTGGCTGTTATAGCCAGCGTTTCTAGGAGAGTGACCCATGGTGGCTGTTATAGCCAGTCTTTCTTGGGAGAGTGACCCATGGTGGCTGTTATAGCCAGCGTTTCTTGGAGAGTGACCCATGGTGGCTGTTGTAGCCAGCGTTTCTTGGAGAGCGACCCATGGTGGCTGTTATAGCCGGCGTTTCTTGGAGAGCGACCCATGGTGGCTGTTATAGCCAGCGTTTCTTGGAGAGCGACCCATGGTGGCTGTTATAGCCAGCGTTTCTTGGAGAGCGACCCATGGTGGCTGTTATAGCCAGCGTTTCTTGGAGAGCGACCCATGGTGGCTGTTATAGCCAGCGTTTCT
>JADBJO010004662.1:17500-30000 GCA_016801955.1 Conus betulinus
AACCAACCCGGTAATTCTGGACAAGAGAGAAACAGTGGGGAGGACGTATAACATCCCCCCCCCCCCCGCCCCCTCCGAGTTCCGACCTTCCATTGCGTTAGTCAAGGGAGGCAATTGATCACAATGACCCAAGCGTACCGTGAGTAATGGTCCCTTGGGAGAAGTCGGTGTGAAGGTGGTTAAACATTGCAGAGACAGGGTCGTCGACACCTTCCCTACCCCTTCTGCCTCTTTTGAAGGATAACGCTACCCCCCCCCCCCCCCCCCTCCTTTTTTTCTTTTTTTAATTTTAAACTCCACTTGCGTTGTTGTGAAATGAGTTTGGCTTGTTTGGTCTGCAGTAAACTAAGCGGTTGGTTTACATGTATGCATTTGCAATTTCCAATCGCCTGCAGCTTGACAGTAAATGTCAACTCTTGAACAGCGACAAGCTGGCGCCTATAGTGTGTTCACATGTTTGGAGTTGCATATGTGGCGAAAGGCAACAGCTGGAGCTGTTAAAGCTGCAATTCCAAAGAGAGGAGGCAAACAACACACACACACTGACTGAACACCATTTACTGTCAGATTAACATAGTGTTGTACTGACTACACACACACACACACACACACACACACACACACACACACACACACACACACATACATATATATGTATATATATATATATATATATATATATATATATATATGTACATACGTATACACAAATACGAAAATACATACATATACATAAATGTAAACATGTACAGAAAAGAACAATTTATAAAAGATAGTTGTAAGGAAGAAAAAAAGTGAACATTGACACAAAAAAAAAAAAAAAAAATGCATATTAAGAAACCACTCACAATATTAATTTTTTTTATGAGAGAGAGAGAGAGAGAGAGAGAGAGAGAGAGAGAGAGAGAGAGAGAGAGAGAGAGAGAGAGAGAGAGAGAGTCCTGCTCGAAGAGTTTCATTATCACACACATTTGTGTCAATTTATTGAACGGTAATGTTTCGTTAACATGTACTTCAAAAAAACATTCTGACTGGTTAATTAAGCGATGGACAGTTTTGAATATAGCTTCATTATCTTTGCGTCTGTAGCTTCATTATCTTTGCGTCTATAACTTCATTATCTTTGCGTCTGTAGCTTCATTATCTTTGCGTCTGTAGCTTCATTATCTTTGCGTCTATAGCTTCATTATCTTTGCGTCTATAGCTTCATTATCTTTGCGTCTATAGCTTCATTATCTTTGCGTCTCAACTTCAAGTGGCGGTTGAAGCTTACGAGGATAATTCCTGAGTGACGATACTTAAGAAGCAGCTGTGAATCTCGATGACCATCATGATTGCTACTGGTATCATTATCATCATTATCACTCTTATCCTCTCCCTCATTATAAAAGGGGACGGGGTGTGTGTGTGTGTGTGGGGGGGGGGGGGGGGGGGGGGGGGGGTAGCATCCTCCTCCCTCTCTCTCTCCCTCTCTCTGTGTCTCTGTCTCTGTCTCTCTCTCTGACTTTCTTTCTTTCTTTCTCTCTCTCTCTCTCTCTCTCTCTCTCTCTGTCACTCCCCTCCCGCCCTCTCTCTCCCTCCCTCCCCCATCATTTTGACATGGGCCTACAGCCTATTCATTAAACCATTTCAGAGTTCAGGAGTTCTCTCTCTCTCTCTCTCTCTCTCTCTCTCTCTCTCTCTTCTCTCCTCTCTCTCTCTCTCTCTTTCTCCCCCCCATCTCTTTCTCTCCCAATCTCTCCCCCCTCTCTCACCCCACCCCCATTACTCTCTCTTCCTCTTCCTGCTCCTCTTCCTAATCTGAACCATGCGGTTGCTACTGTAACAACCAACTATGACATGAGCTTATGGCCCCATTTATTCAAGCATTCAGAGGTCACAGTTGTCTTCCTCCCCCCCCCCCCCCCCCCCCCCCCCCCCCCCCCCCCCCCCCCACCCCCCCCTGTCAAACATCTTTCTCTCTCGCTCTTTACAAAACTGAAAAAAAAAAACTGCAAAAACTGATTTTAAATTCGAAATGTCCTCTTTCAAGCCACACAACACGACGCAGCAAAATAGAGATGAAGAAAAAAACAAAACAAACAAAAACAAAAAACAAAAAAAAAAAAACAACAATAACAAGAACGTCATCATCATCATCATCATCATCATCATCATCATCACCATTATCATCATCATGAACAACAACAATGACAACAACAACGACAACAACGACGACGACAACAACAACGACGACTACAACGATGACGACAACGACGACGACGATTACAAGTTCACAAACAACAACAACAATGATAACCACCACCACCACCACCGCCACCACAACGACAAGTTCACAAACAACAACAACAATGATAACCACCACCGCCACCATCACCGCCACCACAACGACAACAACAAGAACAAAGACAGCAACAACAGCAACAGCAAGAGGGCCACATATGAACTCATTGCCGACCATGTGTGCCAGATCATGGGAAGTCGTTAAAGCTGTCAAGTCCCGCTCCTCGTGGGGGTGTGAATTGGGTGTCGAACAAATCTTCTGATTGCGTGATCAACCCCCAGCCGTCCATGGTAAACCAAGAGACCTCAGGAATGACGACTATGTCTGCAAAGAGTTCATGACCACGACGACGATGATGCTAATAGCAGCAGTGATAATGAAAGAAGAAGAAGAAGAAGAAGAAGAAGAAGAAGAAGATAATGATGACGATGATGATGATGATGATGACAGTAAACAATAGGATGACAGCTTTGCATTAGAACGTAATCACAAAAAGCTTACAAACAGAAGAATGGTTGGTTTCTAAACTGCCTAAACAACTGAGATGAAAAAAAAAGATTTCTCCATCACCACCGTACTTAGTACTTCTCTCTCTCTCTCTCTCTCTCTCTCTCTCTCTTTCTCTCTCTCTCTCTCTCTCTCTCTCTCTCTCTCTCTCTCTCTCTCTCTCTCTCTCTCTCTTCTTTCTCTCTCTTTTCTCATTATTGTCAATAGTTTCAATTAAATGCCGGTCTTTTTGTGTTTTTTTTTGTTTCTTCTTTTTCGTAGGTTTCGTGTATGATGTACTAACCCCCTTCATTAGGGGCCAAGGCCTATGAATGATTAAACCACCCGAATCTCTCTCTCTCTCTCTCTCTCTCTCTCTCTCTCTCTCTCTCTCTCTCTCTCTCTCCTCTCTCTCTCTCTCTCGCTCTGTCTCTCCACGCGTTTGAGTTTTGCCTTTGCTTGCAAGGATTTAGCCAGCAGAGCAAAAAATGCATCATCGTGTACCGTGTAAAAGTAATCATTGCCAAAATAAAGAATCCCTTAGTTTGCTTTTTCAATTATTTGATTGCCACAATTCAGCGCAGAGCTGAAATATGAGATCTTGATGCTGCCACTAAGCACTTGTGAAATAGAAAATCCACCTTTTTGTTCTAAAGATATTTTTGGGTATCGTTACAAAGACCAAATAATTAGGCACATAAAGACACGGCTAGGTATCCTATATTTATGCATTCTTGTTAAAGGTGTTCGATATCGGTCGAAAATTATTCAGATCCAGGACCACGGATTACCATGCAAAACTCCAATGCTGTCAGATAAACGGAGGTAAGAAAAACCGGGCGACCAGTGTGAGGATGAACCTGTATGGATGAGGTTTCGGGCTTGTTTGGGTGAACCAAAGTGTTGGATAAGGTTTCGGGCTTGTATGGGTGAACCAAAGTGTTGGATAAGGTTTCGGGCTTGTTTGGGTGAACCAAAGTGTTGGATGAGGTTTCGGGCTTGTATGGGTGAACCAAAGTGTTGGATGAGGTTTCGGGCTTGTTTGGGTGAACCAAAGTGTTGGATAAGGTTTCGGGCTTGTATGGGTGAACCAAAGTGTTGGATGAGGTTTCGGGCTTGTTTGGGTGAACCAAGTGTTGGATAAGGTTTCGGGCTTGTATGGGTGAACCAAAGTGTTGGATGAGGTTTCGGGCTTGTATGGGTGAACCAAAGTGTTGGATAAGGTTTCGGGCTTGTATGGGTGAACCAAAGTGTTGGATGAGGTTTCGGGCTTGTATGGGTGAACCAAAGTGTTGGCAATATGAATGTTTTTATCCGGGTATCCCGAGAAAGACCGATTGACTGCAGATGGCAAAATTAGTATTCCCATGTGCGAAAACTGGACAGATTTGAATCATATAGAGCGTTCAGTCATTTGCTCTGCTTACTTGTGTATATGTCAACGACAATGGACAAACTTCTAAATCGTATCATGACTAGGTTTGGATCTGGTGTATCTAATATTCATGCTCATCATTTTCGCTCTAGACTATCGTGTGACGGCAATCTGATTTGTCCATTATGTCTAAATTCGAAAGAGGATGAAGTTCATTTTGCCCTGACTCGTCAAATATCAAGAAACCTCAGGGAGTAATTCATACGACAGAAACATTTGAAAAATCTTTGCAGTTTACAAACTGGTCTTGTTCATGCCATTATCATATGAAGCTAGCTACATATATATGTACACCAAGCAATCCAGAAGCCAAGTATTTATGTAACACATCGAAGGCCAGCGTCAATCTGCGACACGAACCACGATGTATATGCCCATGTAAGGGGCTATAACCATTATGGAGTATTCGACTCTCTCTCTCTCTCTCTCTCTCTCTCTCTCTCTCTCTCTCTCTCTCTCTCTCTCTCTCGTTTCCCTTCCTTTACCTGTCTCTCTTTCCCTCTGCTCGCTCCCCCCCCCCTCTCCCTTTGGCGCCCCCCTCCCCTTCCCTGCCACACCCATCCTCTCTAACAGCGCCAAGACAAAACTGTAGGAAAAAAAAAACAGCGGCAGTAGATGGCTGGATGGAGACGGAGGCTGGGGTGGGGGGGGTTGTGCACTAGAGGACATACCCACTTTGGGCACGAAGCTTTCGCAGTTGGGATCAAAGTGGTCGTTGTACCAATCCAACAGTTCCAAGGAGTAGCCGTGGATCATGTGGGTAGCTTCAAGTCGGCTGGGTCGGGCGAAGGTTCGAATCTGTGGGGGGGAAGAGGAGGATGACACAGCCTATTGAACAGTGGGTGGGTTAAGGGAGCTTCTTTAACGATGAGAGAGAGAGAGAGAGAGAGAGAGAGAGAGAGAGAGAGAGAGAGAGGAGAGAGAGAGAGTTTCACTCGGAACTTAAATGTGCATCATCGGAGTGAACTGATTCTTTAAAACTGAACAGCCTGAGTCACACGGGATCAGAATAGGCTTGTATAGCAACCCAGCAAGAAAGAAACCCAGTTGATACAGCTTGAACACCTTGTCTGTCCGTCCAACGGTAAAACGGGTGCCTGATGCCGTTTAGAAAAGGTTAAGGTGGCTGATGGAAACTGGTGGGCTCCGCCTTCCGTAATGCCATGCCTTGCACATGGTAAATCTACTACAGTTCATTGACTCAAGCTGAAACCTTAACTTGAGATTAGATTTTACAGGGGTGGTTGCCATTCTGGACTGGTGTGGCGCGCGCGCGCGCGTGTGTGTGTGTGTGTATGTGTGTGTGTGTGTGTGTGTGTGTGTGTGTGTGTGTGTGTGTGTGTGTGTGTGTGTGTGTGTGTGTGTGTGTGTGTGTGTGTGTGTGTGTGTGTGTGTGTGTGTGTGTGGGTGTGTTGTACATATACATAGCGTCTATGGTGGATCGACATGACAAAGGCAGATTTAAAAGCACAAAGAACACAAAACATAATATGTAAACACACACACACACACACACACACACACACACACACACACACACACACACACACACACACACGCGTGCGCGCGCAAAACACACATAGCACACCCCCCCCCACACACACACACACACATACACACACATACACATACACACAGACACAGACACACGCCTTAGACAGACAGACAGACAGACAGACAGACACACAGACACACGCACACACACATACATACATACATATACGCACACACACATACATACATACATACATACATACAGACACACACGCACACACACACACACACACACACACACACGTCAGACAGACAGACAGACAGACACCACACACACACACACACACACGCACACACATACACGTCAGACAGACACACACACACACACACACACACACACACACACACACACACACGTGAGACACAGACAGACACACACACACACACACACACACACACACACACACACACACACACACACACACACACACACACACACACACACACACACACACACACACACACACACACACACACACACACACACACACACACACACACACACACACACACACACACACACACACACACACACACACACACACACACACACACACACACACACACACACACACACACACACACACACACACACACACACACACACACACACACACACACACACACACACACACACACACACACACACACATACCACTGCTCACAGTGTGTCAGGAGGCATCATCAGAAAGAAGATGCTGCTTTTTGCACTACTACCCCCCCCTGTTGCCTGTGGGCACGGAAACTCGCCGCACTGTTCCGAAGATCACGCACAACCACCCAGATTCGAACACAATATCCGCGGCATTTCAACATTAAGGGCCAACTGGCGATGCCCCTTTTTGAGAGTTCTCTCTGTGTTGACTAAGACGTTTGTGGGCCCCCGACACTAACAGCGGCAGCGAATTCTTACAGCAGTCCCTCATAGAGCATCTTGCCTCTACTTTCGGCACTTCTGTCGGTTAATCAGAAACATGTGCATTTTCATTAATGCACCGAGTTCGGAATCTACCCTTAAAGAAAGCCTGTTGAAAAAAAGGAAAAGCGATTTCTGAAAGAAAACACAGTACCGCGCCCTGCCCTACCTGATGAATGAATGTATACCATTGTATTGTCTGCTTTACGCGCGTTCAACGAGACCCGGTCAGTGCCTTTGTCTGCACTACCCCTGGTTACTATAGGACAGAGAGAGAGAGAGAGAGAGAGAGAGAGAGAGAGAGAGAGAGAGAGAGAGAGAGAGAGAGAGAGCCTCATGCCGTAAAGTTCGGTAAACAGCATCTTCCCCAGCGCAGGAATTCTGCTGAAGTTGCGCGCCGGCTGGAGCTGGCTTTGTAACGGACAACACGCTTCGAGAAGGAAAATATAGAAAGAGAGGAGTAGAGGTCAGTGACCGCCAAGGACACAGAATAAACACAGCACAGGACAAGACAACACGTGCTATGCGCGTGGCTGTGGGAAAGAACGAGAAGGTTACACCCGCAAGGCAGTGTGCGTTGCTGTTAGCTTACGGTCAGCTGATAGCGTAAGGCGCCCACAGACGTCTATTTGTATGAAGGAGTTTTAAGACGGCAGCAGTCTTTCTTGGCGTAACGTTCCAATGCCTGGCTGGATGTGGGTGCCCATACACTACAGCCCCTCCCCCCTCCTCCTCCTCCAAAATCCTCCTCGCCCCATTCTTCAACCAAACCTGGTAAAGTGAGTGGTGACCCGCATAATTGTTTAATCCGAACAGGTGCCGCAGAAAACCTCGGAAATGATTCATCAGCAGCGCAGAGCTGTCTCTGGTGGGTGGCCTCACAGAGACACGGTGTTCACAGAGCCTTGTGGGCTGTTCCCTGGAACTGCGACATAAGTCTGAGTGTGGAACTGAAATAGGTACATTGCAAGGCTCCGGACAAAGGGGACAGCAAACACACAAAAAAAACACATAAACAAAAACAAAGAAAACAAATCTTTAAAAGTTAAAACACTACATCCGCCAAACATGAACAAACGAAATCACAAGACAAAACACGACGCGATTCGATTTCATAGATTTGCTACAGGCAAGGAAAAACAACATTCAGGGCATGGAACATGAAGAACAAGCAATCACTTATCTCGTCAAATTCGGCGAGATGGGCCTTGTGGTCTGCACCCAGGAACTGCCACTTAAGTCTGGGTGTGGAACCGAAAAACTGTTACGTCACAAGGCTCCAGCTGACTCATCAAAGGCGAACAAGTGGGAGTGTTTATATACGAAACGCACACTATAAACACTTGATCTCCATGGGGCCACTCACCTTGCGCCGAATTTGACGAGACAGGTAACTGCTTGTTCTTCATTTCCCTGTCCTGAGTGTTGTTTCTCTTGCCTGGCCTGAAGAAGACCTAAGAGGTCGAAACGCGTCGTGATTACTCTTGTGATTCGTTTGTTCACGTTTGGCGGATGTAGTACTCTAACTTTTACAAAATTGTTTAGATTTTCGCCTGTCGTCGCCTCACTCTGCAACTGAAGAAAAACACAACATCCATGGGTCGCTACCTCAACCGGGTAATTGGCGGAGATGTTAGACAGGTAGGGGAAGTCACAAATGACGAAAGCCAGCTGGTAGGTGGACATCCTCATGGTCTCCTGGAAAACATCTGCCGTCCATGACTCGTTTCTGAAACAACACAGCGCCATCACAGGCGTGTTAGGAAAGGAAATAGAGAGAGACAGATAGACATACATACATACATACAGACAGACAGACAGATAGACAGACACATGGATGATGGATGGATAGATAGATATAGATAGATACATGAATAAATATGTAGATAAATTAATGGATGGATGGATGGGTAGTTTGATAGACAGATGGTTGCCTGGCTGGCTGGCTAGCTGGATGGATGGATGGATGGATGGATGGATGGATGGATGGACAAAAAAAGATAGATAGATAAATACATAGATAGACTGACTGACTGAAACCAATTTACCGTTAGATTAACTCAAGGTTGTACTGACAATACATAGATAGATAGACTGATGGACACACGCATACATACATAAACTCCTGGCCTCTCCACTCAGTGGACACTAGCTGGGAATAGTTGACGTCTCCACGATGGTTGGTACACATTTCATCGGCACAGGCATTCTTCGTGTTCTGGCATGATCGCCATCCCTCTCCCCGTGCGTTTTGACTTACAGGTGAAGCTGCTTCTTTTCAACCGACTGTCGGTGAGTCTGTTCATCCTGCTATTCATCGCTTGATTTCTAGGGCCTGTACGTTTTTGTTGCATGGTTGACGACTTTGATGATTTCTGTTCTGTCCCCCAGTGACTGCTGCATCCCAAGGATTTCTCCAGTTTGGGGATCGGGACAGGTCTCACGGCTCTTGTGTAGCTGGGCTTGATTCTGGATTCTGTTGATCTGTTCAGAATCTGACGTTGCATGTGGTCACCTACACTGAAATCCCGTTGTCTGCTACAGGTTTGTCGCTGTCTGTGTAGAGCTTCTTCAGGACGCTGTAGTCAGCTCCACCGTCCGCCCCTGCCAGCTTCCTCTCGACGATCATTCTCCTGTCGGCCGTGCCGTGATGCTTGCTAATCTGTTTCCTTCAGGTAAGTCTGCGATCCAAGGTCACCCACCCCAAAGCAGGCAAGTGTAGGTCTACCTCTGCAGGTCGATGGCTGTTTCAGCATCCAGCCTTGCCTCTGGCAGTCTGCGGGAGGGACTGAAGGCTGTGTGGGCTGCTCTGGCCATACCGATGGAGACTGGCCAGTCTTTGATCCAGATGTCAGTTTTGTTGAATGAAGCCTGAACGCTTAGCAGAGCTTTAGAGAAGTACTCTTTAGAGCACTCTACTTGGGGTCTTCAAGGCAGCTTGATAACGTCATCTGTTACGGAACAGAGTGAGAGAGAGGATTCCTCCTTTGGACTATCCCCCGTTTCAGCAGTGTCTTCTCGCTTTTTCTGGATTTGGAGGTCTGCTAGGGCTTAGCTGCTGTTGAGATACCAGCTGACCTTGGTGTACATTCTGCAAGACAGCCAACACTGTCACAGTTTGAGGCTGAGTTCGTCCTCCCAGAGTATTTTCAAGTTCTGGTTGCTTTCGTCTCAGAACGTCACATGGTACATTGTTGTCGTTTTCAATTTCTCTCGTGTTTTTGTTGCTGATTATCTCATAGTAACATTGATGTTATTTCACTTTCCTCTGTACATTCGCCTCTAAACAGCACAGAATAAGGTTGATGTTTATTTTTTCCAACTTCAGCTTTAAATTCGTCTTTGAACATCCCCGAGTAAGTGATTTTTCCATTTGAACATCCCCGAGTAAGTGATTTTCTGCTGCAGTGATGCTTTCATGTGTAAAGACTACAGTACCTCTCCACATCCCAGGCAAGGCTTAACAACAGGAAAAGGAGTTAACGAAGGAGAACGAGCAAGAGGAGGATCGTGAGCAGGAGAAAAGATATGAAAGAGAGTGGAGAATGATACGGAAAGAGGAGGAGGAGGATACCAAACGGTCACTCACACATGACTTGAAACTGATAATAATTATGCATGTTCAGAGGTGGATACAGTGTGGTAGATGACGACGACGAAGAAGAAGAAGAAGAAGAAAGAAGAAGAAGAAGAAAAGAGGGGGGAAGAGAAGAAGAAGAAGAAGAAGAAGAAGAAGAAAGAAGATAATAATGATGATGATCACAATGACGATAATCATACGGAAGGGGTGGGGGTGGAGGGGGTGGAACCACGAGAACACACTCACATGACCTGAGAGCTGATCTGGGGCATGTTGGACAAGGAGATGTAGTCCCGGTCGGTGTCGGTGCGTCTGAGCAGGGTGACGTTGAAGGTGGCCTTCAGGGCGGGCTCATCAAAGGACGGGAACACCTGACGGCAGTAGGTCGGGTTCATCTCAGTCATGGCCAGGTAGCTGTCAGGAGCGAAAACCCACCAAGGATATTGTCATTTGTATTACAACAGTTTACATGGATGGACACGGTGGCACCCCCCCCTCCTCCCTACTCCCTATTTCCTCTCCCATTATCCCCTCTTTCGCTTCCGTCGGGCGGCCATTTTTTTTCGGGCGCCGAATACATGGGAAGATAAGTGATTTTTACGTTCTTCGTTCGTACTGTCCTGAAAAGTGATTTTTTTTTTTGCCTTAAGAAGACCCGAGAGGTCGAAATGCATTGTGTCTTGTCCTGTGCTTTGTTTGTCTATGTCCTTGGGCGGTAACCAACCCCCTCTCTTTCTAAATCTTTATGGAATAAAGCTTGATGCCTTCAAAACAAAATTCAGCAAGAATGTTAAATGTCTGTGCGGTGAACAAATTTCAAACCAACACATTCTTCTGGAATGCCAGAGATTGAGACCATTTTACCGGCTATTTCTGCAAGTTCTCTTGAAAGTATATGAGAATTTTAGTTTGTTGCTTGATTTTGCGAACTGTTAACTACGCAGTCCTATGGAACATTTGTTACAGTTTGTGTTATGATTCAGTATAGTTATTTAAAGTTGGTTTATGCATACCTTTTAAACAATTTTCCATTGCATTGTAAAGATGCCTTTTTTTTTGTTGTTTTTGTATTATGATTGCAAGATAACCCACCCACCTCCTCTTCATGCCCCCCTCTCCACACCCTTTCTCTTCGTCTAATATAACTCAGTGTGGAAAGATGTTAAACTGAAGACAACACACACACACACACACACACACACACACACACACACACACACACACACTCGTCTAATATCACGATTAGTGGAAAGACGTAAAATGAATGACACACACACACACACACACACACACACACACACACACACACATGCACACAGACACGTGCACACACACACACACACACACACACACACACACACACACACACACACACACACACACACACATATCTATATCTATATCTGTGTGTGTATACATACATATATATGTATTATATATACACACATACACATATGTGTGTATGTATACACACACACACACACACATACATATACAGGCATCTATACATACATATATACATTCATTCATTCATTCATACATACATACATACATTCATACATACATACACACACACACACATACATACATACATACATACATACATACATGCATACATGCATACATACATACATACATACATACATACATACATACACGCACACACACACACACACACTCTTTCACCAAACTCACATGGTGCGGTTGCCATCTGTGTACGAAATGTAGTACAGCCCTGCGATATAATAACTCATGTAGCCTTCAAAGTGGGAGAAGCTGACGGAGTAGTTCTGTCCCTCTACCAGAGACTGCTCCAGGTGGATCTTGTAGAACTGGAACCGCTTGACCTCAGTGATGTTGGCCACCGGAAGTGACGCGACAGGATCCATGACGTCAGCGACCGTGATGTGATGAGGGTCGATCAACAGACTCTCTTAAAAAAAAAAAAAAAAAAAAAAAAAAAAAAAAAAAACAGGCGGTGATAAATGTCAGCGAACCGCCCAGAGAAACGTGGACAAACGAGTCACAAGACAACACACAACGCGTTTCGACCTCTTAGGTCTTCTTCAGGTGAAACAAAGACGAACAAAATAACGAAAATGCACTTAGCTTTGGTTGCTTCAGATTGCTTCTGAGTTCAGCGCAAGGAAGAAAGCACTTAGCTTTGATTGCTTCAGATTGCGCTGAACTCAGAAGCAATCTGAAGCAATCAAAGCTAAGTGGATTTTCGTTATTTTGTTCGTCT
>JADBJO010004662.1:40000-42500 GCA_016801955.1 Conus betulinus
CCAAAATTTATTACAGCTAGGTAAAACCTCAAGGAGACGCCAGCTGGTTCCAAAGCATCGGATTAAAACTAGATCACTGGCATGATCTTTTCACCCTAGAGAGAGAGAGAGAGAGAGAGAGAGAGAGAGAGAGAGAGAGAGAGAGAGAGAGAGAGAGAGAGAGAGAGAGAGAGAGTAGGTATTTGTTGTTTAAGTGAGATAAAGCGGAAAGTGAGAACGTTCACACTTCCAGCCGCCGCTCTTCAGCACTTCCAATTCTGGAAACAGCTGGTGCGCTTTGCAATACTGCACACTGTGGCACAGAGGGTAAGATCTGCCCGTTCTAAAGGCAAGGCAGGCAGTCCAAAGAGCCCCCAGTCAGGTGGCTATGTAATTATGCATGCATTCATTGACTGCAAAACAGCTTTTGATTCCATGGACAAGAGATAGACACTTCCAGGAGTCACCAACGCCATTGTGTTGCCTTTGGTTGAGCAGAACCGTGCAGTCAACTCTCTCCACAATAACGCTAGGTGGGTTCGCGGTCGTTTGTGATGATGTTTGTATCCATGTCTATCATGTGCCACGGAATAAATCAGGACTATGTGTAAGCGACTGTTTCATTTGTAATTCGCTGTATTGTATTGGGGCCAAAATAGCTCAGTGGTAGAGCGCCGGACTCGTAATCTTGGTGATCCTGAGGTTGCGGGTTCGAATCTCTGCCGGGCCGTTTCGGTACAGGAGGATTCTTCCCTCGGAGTTAACATTGGTTCCGACTCCATTTCTCATACAGTCCTTCGAATGAGACTAGAATCCGAGGTTCCATGTGTGAACGCACGAATGACACTCTGCGCAAATGCAAAATCCCATTACCAACTTTCGGAAGAGAAGACCAGTTTGACCATTGGTATGGATGACACGTTACTCATAGCATGCACCCTAGCCCTGCGTGAGAAATGTAAAGAAAGAAGGAAGTAAGAAAATCGAGTGAACGATATTGAACGATATTGACTGGATGACACGGGAAACTACTGAATGAAGCGCCAGCTGGCAGCTCTTCAGTCGGCACTACCCAGATAGTCGGACCGTTGTGTAAACGAGTGTGGATTGTAAAGCGCTTAGAGTTTGGTCTCTAGCCAAAGATAGGCGCAATAGAAGTATTAATAATAATACTAAAAATATTCTAATACGGCCCTGCCATTCTTTGGTCAGTATGTTTTTTTAACCAATACATACAGATAAAAGAAAGTGGACAGTCTGTTACTGCAACATCATGGATTGCAGATGATGCAGATGTCACGATTCGCATACATGCAAACGCACACAATGAAGATATGTAACGTTAACGAATCTTATCAATTGCAAGGTGTCTGTCTGGTCAGGCTGTCACTTTGAAGAGCAAGCACATTTGCAAAACAACAAAAACAGCAACAAAAACACTAATTACACACCCTTGCACTTTACACACACACACACACACACACACACACACACACACACACACACACACACACACACACACACACTCACGAATACTCTACCTGACGGAGATAGTACTCGGTGTTGAAATGTGCTGTCACACTGGTCAAGATTCGGGCAAAATACGGGAGTTCCAAACTGAAAGCAACATCATTGCAGAGTATTCACATGTCTTGTTTTAGATGCCCCAAAAGTCATGTCGAACCAGTAACATGATCCTCAAAACCAAATTAAGATGTGTTTATAGTAAATGCAAAGAGTAACAGCTCAGAATATTTCTTCCTGTTGTAACTGCTATCAAATGTTCACGATGGAATATATTAACAACTGTAAACACGGCCAAACCAGACAAGCTTCATACAGACAAGCGACATCAGTCAAACTACCTCGAATCGTAAACAAAGCCAACTGACTTGTTCTTGAGGTGGTCAAAGTTGTCTACGAAGAACTGGAAGGCCAAGTCACGGCCGAGTGGGTTATTTGCCACAGACTGAATGGTGCTGGACAGATCCTGGGTTCGAATCTCCGAAGGGTCTAGAGCCAGCGTTAGCAATCTACGAGACAAAAAAAAAAAATGCATCGGAATTTTTGAAAATGCATCAAATCTCTTCATCTCTGACTCTCTCTCTCTCTCTCTCTGTTTGTTTGTCTGAGTCTGTTTGACTGTCTCTCTTCGTGTGTGTGTGTGTGTGTGTGTGTGTGTGTGTGTGTGTGTGTGTGTGTGTACGCGCGCGCGCGCGCGTGCGTGCGTGCGTGCGTGCACACGCGCTTGTGTGCGTGCGTGTGTGTGTGTGTGTGTGTGTGTGTGTGTGTGTGTGTGTGTGTGTGTGTGTGTGTGTGTGTGTGTGTGTGAGAGAGAGAGAGAGAGAGAGAGAGAGAGAGAGAGAGAGAGAGAGAGAGAGTTGTGTGTGTTCATAGATTTCTTTCTTGGTGTAAGTATAGAACAGGTGTTGAAAAGGCTGTTTAAAGTAATTTTAAAATTCCTTTTTTCCACGCTGTTGTAACGGGTGTTCATTCGATCATTTAGTGACTTGTACCCTTT
>JADBJO010004662.1:50000-51205 GCA_016801955.1 Conus betulinus
TTATGTTTTTCTCCTTCACAAGAGGCCAAAGCATTCCAACTGTCCTCTTTCATCTCAGCATCTCTCTGTCTCTGTCTGTGTGTCTGTCTGTCTGTCTTCTATGTCTATCTCTGTCTCTCTCAAGTTTTCCACCTGTCCTCTTTCATCTCAGCACCCTCTCTGTCTCTATCTCTGTCTGTCTGTCTCTCTCTCTCTGTCTCTCTCAAGCTTTCCAACTGTCCTCTTTCATCTCAGCATCTCTCTGTCTCTACCTCTGTCTGTCTGTCTGTCTGTCCGTCGTCTGTCTGTCTCCTTTCCGTCTCTCTCTCAAGCTTTCCGACTGCCCTCTTTCCATTTTCAGCATCTCTCTGTTTCTGTCTCTGCCTGCCTGTCTGTCTGTCTGTCCTCTCTTTCTCTCTCTGTCCCTCTCTCTCTCAAGCTTTCCAACTGTCCTCTTTCATCTCAGCATCTCTCTGTTTCTGTCTCTGTCTGTCTGTCTGTCTCTGTGTGTCTCTCCAGGCTTTCTAACTGTCCTCTTTCATCTCAGCATCTCTCTCTTTCTGTTTTCTAACTGTGTCTGTCTGTCTGTCTCTTTCTGTGTCTCTCAAGCTTTTTCCGACTGTCCTCTTTTTCATATCAGCATCTTTCTGTCTCTGTCTCTGTCTGTCTGCCTGTCTGTCTGTCTGTCCTGTCTGTCTCATTCTCAGTGTGGCCGTCCCATTCCTTTTCTTTTCATTTCCTCAGCCCATCCCTCCCCCCCCCAGCGCCCTCTCCCCCCCCCCTCGCCCTCATCTCTCTCTCTCTCTCCCTCCCTCCTGTCTGTCGTCCACATCCTCTCCATCCCTCTCTCTCTCTCTCTCCTCTCCCCCCTCTCTCTCTCTGTCTCTCCTCGCTCTCTGTATCTCGCTCTCTGTACTGTCTGTATGAGGAGTGCTTAAAATTATGATTGATCCCTTACAACTATCTAACGATCACTTAAAATTTGGGTGACAATTATTATGAACTGCATGTCCCAGTCTCTGTCTGTCTATCTTTCTATCTGTCTGTCGGTCTGTCTCCTCTCTCTGCCCCCCATTCTTTCTCTTCTACCAGTCTCTCTCCCCGGTCTGAAACCTCTCTCAGGAAGCTGGGGTAATCAAAAGAAATGAAAAAAAAGAAACACGAAAATGTAACTCTGATATAGATTACACTCAATAACCACGGGTTTTTTGTCCTATCTTCTGTCT
>JADBJO010004662.1:54366-56866 GCA_016801955.1 Conus betulinus
ATAGATTAGAGAGAGCTAAGGAAAAATAGAGAGAGGGGGTATTAGACAACCAAAGATTAAATATGGGGAAGAGAACGTAGATAGATATGATTGAGACGAGATATAGAGATAGTAGAGAGATAGAGAAGGGGGTGAAAAAGACGGAGATTTGTAAGAAACAATGAGGGAAATATGCCGGGGGTAAGAGTAGATGAGATAATAAGAGAGATAGATATCAGACATCTTTCATCTCTCTATTACCCCCCTTATAATCTCTGTTGTCAGCCAAATCTTTCCCTCTGTTGTCAGGGGGAGACTCTTCTAGTCGATAGATATAGATATCTTATCTAATTCCCCAACTCTATCTCTTTTTTCAGCCACATTCTTTCCCTCTAGTGTGGTCCCCCTCACGCACTCTTCCTCCTCTCTCTCTCTCTACTTCCTACTTCCCCCCTCTATCTCTTTGTCACAGCCCCATTACTTTCCCTCTGTGTTCTACTCTCTACTCTCTCTCTTATTCTCTCTCTCTCCTCTCCTTCGCCCCATCTATATGTGTCAGGCCCCATATTCCATTCCTCCCTCTCAGGTACCCGCTCCTCGCCTCTTCCTCTCTCTCTCTCTCACTCTCGTACCCACTCTATCCTCACTTTTAGCCACTCTTTTTAAACTATGTGTTACTCTCCTATCTCTCTCTCTCTCATTTCCCACCTTGCCTCATAAATTCTTCTTTTTGTCAGGCCCACCTTTTCTTTTTAAAATCATGTGTGTGTGTCCTCTCTCTCTCTTTCCTCTCTTTCTTTCCCCCACCACAACTCTTTCTTCTTTGTCAGACACAAATCTTTCTACCCTCTCTGTGTCCCTTCTATATCTCATCATCTCTCACCCCCACCTTTCAAACACCCCTCCCCACCCTCCCCTCCCTAGCTTTGTGTCAAGCCCAATCCATCTTCCCTTCTGTTTGTCATCTCTCTCTCTCTATCTCTCTCTCTCTCTCTCTCTCTCCTCCAACCCCCTCTTTATCTCTTTGTCAGCCCCCAAGCTTTCCCTCTGTTTTTTTGTGTCTGTGTCCCTCTCATGTTTCCTCTTCTTCTCTCTTCCTCTCTCTCTCTCTTCCCTTTTCCCCCCCCTATCTCTCTCTCTCTAGATCAGACCCATCTGTAGACTACGTCGGGCTCTAGGGGTCCGCGCGCTGCGATCTTGCTCTCCGCGCGCTCTCTGCTCTCTCTCCCAGATCTTTCTCGGGGGAAGCGCCTCTCTCACATAGCAAGAGGTAACGAGATCGTGTCCTCTCTCTCTTCTCTCCGCTCTCTCTCTCTCTGGTGTCCTCTTCCCCCTCTCACTCCTCCTCTTGTCTAGCCCCCCATCTGTCCTCTGTGTCTCTCTCTCTACATCTAGCTCTCTCCGTATCCTTCCCCCCTTCTTCTCTCTTTGTCAGCCCCATCTTTCCCTCTGTGGTCCTCTCTCTCTCTCTCTCTCTCTCCTTCTTCCTTCCCCCCCTCTCTCTTTGTCAGCCCCATCTTTCCTCTGTGTCTTCTCTCTCTCTCTCTCTCTCTCTACGTCCCAACTCTCTCTCAGCCATCATTTCCCTCCTCTCTCCTCTCTCGCTCTCTCTCTCTCTTTGTCAGCAATCTTTCCCTCTGTGTCCTCTCTCTCTCTCTCTCGCCTCTATCTGAGTCCTCTCGGTCCTCTTCCTTCCCCCTCTCTCTCTCTTGTCAGCCCCATCTTTCCTCTGAGGTCCCTCTCTCTCTATCTTCTCTCTCTCTCTCTCTCTCTCTCCTTCCCCCCCTTCTCTCTTGTAAGTCAGCCCATCTGTGTACTATCTACTACAGCTCTGTCCTCTCTCTCTCTCTCTCTCCTTAACCCACCGCTATCTCTCTCTTGTCAGCCCCATCTTTTGGCTGTTCCCTCTGCCTCTCTATCTCTCTCTCTCGGCTAATTCCCACAATCTCTCTCTTTGTCAGCCCATCCATCTTTCACTCTGTGTCTCTCTCTAGCTCTCTCTCTAGATCCTTCACCCCAGCTCTCTCATTTGTAAGACCCATCTTTCCATCTGTGTCCTCTACTCTCTCTCTATCTCTCTCTCTCTCTCTATACGATCTCTCTCCTTCCCCCCCTCATCTCTCTTTGTCAGCCCACATCTGTCCCTATGTGTCTCTCTCGCTCTTCTCTCTATCTCTCTCCTTAAACCCCTCTCTCTCTTTGTCAAAGAAACATAGTTCCCTCTGTGCCTATCTAGAGCTCTATATATCTCTATCTATCTCTCTTCTCATCTCTCCTCTTCACCCCTCTCTCGCTTTGTCACCCATCTTCCTATCTGTGACCTGTTCTCTCTCTATCTCTCTCTCTCTCTCTTTGTCAGCCCCATCTTTCACTCTGTGTCCTCTCTCTCTATCTCTCTCTCTCTCTCTCTCTCTCTCTCTATCCTCCCACCATCTCTCTCTCTGGAAGGCCCTCTTTCCCTCTGTGTCCTCTCTCTCTCTCTCTCTCTCTTTTCAGCCCTATCTTTATCTCGAATCCCTCT
>JADBJO010004662.1:79366-89366 GCA_016801955.1 Conus betulinus
TTGATATATAGAAAGGCTATCATACACAAATGACACTTCCATATAGTGTTTGACCATTAAAACCCGTAATTTTTGACATATTGTCCGATCTGGATGAATTTTGGTAGGTACATAGGCTTCAATTCAGCCCAGAGAGGGCTAAAATACCAGTTTCGATAGTGTACCTCAGTTAAATAACCGTTAAACCCGTATTTTGCCATTATATCTTATATATTGATGGGTTTTTAATAAAATTTGGTACATAGAAAGGTTATCACTATTTAAGATAAACTAGGAGTACGTTTGTATACTTTGCATATTGTAATTATCTAATAAGTGAGACAGGCTTATCTGAAGTGTTTTTGATACGTATTCTAAGCGTTTGAAACAAAAAAAACTTCTTAAAACAATACTTCAAAACAACCAGAGAGAGAGAGAGAGAGAGAGAGAGGAGAGAGAGAGAGAGAGAGAGAGAGAGAGAGAGAGAGAGAGAGAGAATGTGTAAAAAAATATATACGCATGCGTGTGTATATGTGCACGAGTGCATGTGTGGACCATGTGTGCGTGCGCGTGTATTTCTCCCAGCTAGACTCACCCAGTTTGGACACAGCCTGGTTGTACTGAGGTTGAAACCGGCGGTCAAACCAGTCAAATATTTTCAGGCCGTACTGCTGGGCCCTTTCGGCCCACTGAATGGCGTTCGGTCGTGCATACGTGCTGTACTGTAAACCAGAAAGGACACCAGTGTAAACCTAGCTGCATCTGCTCCTGTATGCCGCATCAGGCAGCCTGCATAGTGGTCACTGGATTAGAATCATTCTGTTGATCCATGAGTACAGAGTTCAATTCCTGCAAGAGACAGCAAAGACGTTGCTCTGTGGAGTTTGTGAGAAATTCCCTCGTCCAATTTGTGTGTGTGTGCGCGTGTGTGTGTGTGTATGTGTGTGTGTGTGTGTGTGTGTGTGTGTGTGTGTGTGTGTGTGTGTGTGTGTGTGTGTGTTTAGGGGGATTAAGACATGCATCTCATTACCATTCCATCCTTCTAAGACGAGTGGACCAACCCTATGGAGGCGGGGTGAGTGAAAACAACATCATCATCATCAACACACAACAACAAACAACAACAACAAAACACACACACACACACACACACACACACACACACACACACACACCAACACCACCACCACACACAACAAGCACACACACTTACACATACACACATATACATACACAGACACACAGACAGACACACACACCGACAGATAGACACACAGAACACAGACCCATACATACACAGACACACAGACAGACAGACCCAAAGACAGACAGACAGACAGACAGACAGACACACACACACACACACACACACACACACACACACACACACACACACACTACGAACAAAGACCAACTGAAAGCTAGCTTCCAAAGTGCACTCAGTCCCCATTTAAACATTACCCCGAAGATGGAGTCACAAAACACAAAGGACGAAATCACAAACGGTCATAATCATACGCAAAAACCCACACACACCAACAAACCTCAGATTTCGAAGCAAAAACGACGACGAAAAAAAAAAAACCCGGAAGAAGAAGAAGAAGAAGCCACATCACCTTACCACTAGCTTTGTAATCACACAGATGATGAAAGTAAGGCTCTAACCATGAAACGAAACCACACGCTGGAAACATGTTCAGCAGATTGCCACTGGGACCAGCAAACGTTGCCTGACAACCTGACTCTGATGACTCCATCCAGACAGTCCAGTGTCCGGTCAGAACTGGGGTGACAGGGTCAGAACTGGGGTGACAGGTCAGAACTGGGGTGACAGGGTCAGAAACTGGGGTGACAGGTCAGAACTGGGGTGACCGGGTCGGAACTGGGGTGACAGGGTCAGAACTGGGGTGACAGGGTCAGAACTGGGGTGACAGGTCAGAACTGGGGTGACAGGGTCAGAACTGGGGGTGACCGGTCAGAACTGGGGTGACAGGGTCAGAACTGGGGGGTGACAGGTCAGAAACTGGGGTGACAGGGTCAGAACTGGGGTGACTGGGTCAGAACTGGGGTGACAGGGTCAGAACTGGGGTGACAGGTCAGAACTGGGGTGACAGGGTCAGAACTGGGGTGACCGTGTCAGAACTGGGGTGTAGCTATGTATGAGCGAACTGGAAGAACAGGCTCTGGGAGCGACCCCACTGAGAACTCACTCGCACGCACGCACACACACACGCACGCGCGCGCTCAGACACGCACAAACGCACGCACGCAGGCACGCCCACGCCCGCGCACTCATACATACACACGTGCGCACGCGCGCGCGTGCGCGCATACACAAATACACACACACACACACACACACACACACACACACACACACGCACACACACACACACACACGCACACACACACACACAAATGCACGTACTCTCGCGCGCGTGCGCACACACACACACATGCACGCACGCACACACACACACACACACACACACACAAACCCATGCACACACACACACACACACACACACACACACACACACACACACACACACGTGAAAAGACGCACCACACACACACACACACACACACACACACACACACACACACACACACATACACACACATACGCGCGCGCGCGCGCGCGCGCGCGCGCGCTGAGACAGTCAAGAAAAAAAACTGTGACGCAATTCATTACCGTGACGTCAGAGGCCGTGGTGTTCTCCAGGTGCAGGAAGTCACAGACAATGAAGGCCAGCAGGTAGGTGGGCATGATTGGAGTCGTCTCAAACCAGTCCTTGGTCCACCAGTGACCGTCCGAGTCTTGTCTGCGGACAGAGACATAAATCGACAGCAATGCGACTCACAACAACAACAACAACAAGGATAAGGAACACAGCAGCAGCAGCAGTAGAAGCAGCTGCATCAACAACAACAAAACAAAAACACTCCGCCATATGACAGTTTTAAGGATAGCTAGAACAGAATCCCAAAACAAAGCGCGCATATTCGTTTACGATGTATTTGATCATGAGAGACTTCTGTGAATTAATGTCGGACAAACGCGGTTAAGAATATCCTCACAATAGGATTTCGACATGCCTGGGACAATCGCCTCGGCACCGTTATGAAACGGTCGTTTTGGGGGACCCACGTCTCTCGCAATACGACTGTTTGGTATGGTACCGTGATGAGATTTTTTATGAGAACAGTAACAGGATTCTTTGTTGTCTCGTAGACTGGAATTCTATAACATACAGCCAATATTTACAGCCAAAATTTACTTGTCTTGTGTCAACATCTTGATTTATGTCCGTTACATATGGAGTACCACAGGGATCTATCTTAAGACCCCTCTTGTTCTCCCATTAATGTAAACGACTTACCTTGCTTTCTTAAAGGCACTTGTGGAATGTTTGCAGATGATACATCTATCTATTTATTCAAACGATTCCGAATCCTGTACACTTACAAATAAACTTCAAGATGACAATGCAAGGCTTATTTACTTAGTAGCCCAGCGAAATCACCTGTCCGTAATGGACAATAGCGCATGTACGTTTGTATGTATGTGCGCAACAAAAAAGACTGAAGATGACCTCGCAATTCAAACCATTATTTGTATGTAAAAAAGAAAAACTGAAGAGAGTCGACTCGCACAGAAAGAGGGGGTCCTCTTTGACAAAGGTGCATCTTGCACTGACCACACCACGTCACCAGCTGGACGTCTTTCCGACAACACATTTAATCGGTTAAAATCAAAACCCTTCTTGATGTACATTCCCGGAAACTTTTCTTAAGTGCTGATATCCTATTGATTATTGGTTTTGCTTCAACCTCATGGGCCAGCTGTAGTGACGCAAACTGAAAACTGATTTACGTATGCACACAAAGGGCAATAACACTAGTGTTGTTGAAATTAAGCTCTGTGACCGCTGAGGACGATAAGCAACTCAAACCTTTGACTTCCCACGATAGCCTTATTACAAAAAATCAGTATGCATGCATGTTATGAATGGAAATGCTCCTCAAAAGTGTGGATACAGTTTCAAAATTAATCATCACAGACGAAAACAAGCAAAATCGTTTTCCAGACCTAACAATAACCTATTCAAATCCAATTAGTTATACTCTGCGGATAGTTTATCAACAACACTGAGACACCTCAAGTGCAAAATCCACCACAAGAAAAACATGAAACATCATCTAGTGAACAAAACCGAATATGCAGTGTAACGCTTTGATTATCGATGCTTCCTTCAAACTTGACTTTCCTTATATTTTATATATTCATCTCTTTATCTGTATTTTCATTCATGCATTTGTTTCATTTTGAATTTATTTTATCACTTAATTTTGCCTTCTATCTGTTTATCTATTTCAGCAATGTCGTGCAGAATTCTGCGCTACTGGTTTTATGAATAATCATGTAATGCTTGCATATCTGTTGGTATGCTCTGTTATGTCACATGCATACGAGCGAGCGATAGTACTGAAAGCAGTGAATGTTTACAAATTCCTTGTCTTCGTTCATAATTTAGATAGTGTACCTATTTTCTTTATTCAGACGAGTTTGCTTATCATTTTCAGTTTCACATGATTCATTTCGTCTCATTGTTGCAGATGGCTAGAGGGCAAAAAGCAGATTTTGCTTAGTCAATGTATCGTCTCAAAATAAAATTCTGACTTTGACTTTGACTTGACTTTGGCACGCGCGTGCGCATATCTTAAGTTTTTCGTCACCCACATGTCAGTGCTGCTGGCCAGAGAGCGTTGGACAGAGAGATGTAGCGTCGCCCCGTGTCATTACGTCTCACCAGCGTGACGTCAACGTGGCTTTCAGCTGGGGCTCGTCGAAACAGGGGAAGGCTTTTCTGGCGTACACCGCTTCCATTTGAGTCGTGGCCAGATAGCTGCCACATGAATTCACAATAACATGAAGACAACGACGTCGTGGATCTAGAACATGAAAAGGGAAACAGGAGAAGAAAAGATAACGAAGTAGAATGAGGAGGAGGAGGAAGAAGAACAAGACGAGAAAGGGAAAAGATGAGGAAGGAAAAAAAAAATGAGAGAAGCACGTGGACGAGGGGGACAGGTAGGAGAGAGAGAAGAGGTGGAGGAGTAAAGGAGAAAGATAGTGGTGGTGGAGTGAGAGAAGGAGGAGGGAGGGTGGAGGAGGAGGAGGAGGCGGTGGAAGCATGAAATGATAAAAGGAAGAAGTGTGAGGGAGGAGGAAAAATGGACGAAAAGAAAGCAAGGTAAGAAGAAGAAGAAGGGGAGGAGAAGGATGAGATGAGGAGGAGGTGAAGAGAAGAAGAAGGAGGAGGAGGAGGAGGAGGAGGAGAGGAAGAGAAAGAGAAGAAGAAGAAGAAGAAGGAGGAGGAGGGGGGAGGAGGAGGAGGAGGAGATGGAGGAGGAGGAAGAGGAAGAGGAGGAGACGGAGGAGGGGGGAGGGGGAAGAAAGAGGAGGAGAAAAAGAAGAAGTAGTAGCAGGAGGAAGGGGAGCAGGAGGAGAAAGAGAAGGAGGAGAAGAAGAAAAGGGGAGGAGGAGGAGGAGGAGGAGGAGGAGGAAGAAGAGGAGGTTGAGAAGGACGAGGAGAAGGAGGAAGAGGAGGATAATTCCATGGTCATGAACATTTCTCTTCGTGAGCTGTTTTCTTTTTTTCTTCTTTCTTTTCTTTCTGTTTCTTTCTACGCACGGCTGATACCCCTGTTCTCCATTGCAAAAACATCACATTTGACACAAATTCATAGCATTTCACTTCATATCAGCGTACGATTCACACCGTTTATGGTTCAACAGCCGTTTTGGCCAGGTACCATGGACAGTTTTCGTACCATGTGTTAACATATTTGTGCAGGAGAATTTTTTCAAAAACCGATTAAAAATACAAAAAAAAAAAAAAAGGGGGGGGGGGGGACCCCAAAACAAACAAAACAGAAACAACAGAGAGAGAGAGAGAGAGAGAGAGAGAGAGAGAGAGAGAGAGAGAGAGAGAGAGAGAGAGAGAGAGAGAATAGGGCACCGACAAGCCACCAGGGGATCCAAACGTGCATGCATGTTAAGTGACACAGAGACAGACTCGTCCCTAAGCATATACATCAAGTCCAAAAGTTACACTTCTATTAAAGATTGGTATATAGTTGCCATTTTTCATGCAGTTTTTGACTTGACTTTACGCTTTTCGCAACTTGTTTTCAAACTTATATCTTGTCTTTAAATAATGTAGAAAGCTTATCAAAATTGGAAGGAAGTTTTTCTCGCACTTGCATTTTTATAGAGAAAAAATTTTTCCTAGAAGTAGTATGAAGTCAAAGGTTTCATCACCTCTAAAATGATCTGCATGCCCAAATAATACCAATTCAACAGACAAATTCAAACAAGCTGCATGCTGACACTTCTCTTTCATTATTGCTTGAAGTTGTTGCCAAAAATGTGCCGCGTGTTCACAAAACCAAAACAGATGCTCAATGTTTTCCCTTTCTATATTACAGAAAGTACAATGATCACTCAGTTCAACTCTCATTTTTGACAACACAATATTTGTACCCAATATACGGTGTAGAATTCTTATCTGAAACCATTTAAGTTTTATTTATTTTTATTTTTTGTACCTTTTTAAAAAATGATATTCCATTCCAATTGCTGGTCAAGTTTTTCATTTCACTTGTGTTGCAAAAAGTAGGATTATGTTTGTCACACAGAATGGCATCATAGTAAACACGTGCCCCTCTGCTGACTGAACAGATAAGTTTCCACAATTTAGACATTTTTCTTCATGCTTGTTATTTGTCATTGTTACTACTGCAGTTTTCCGAATATATGCGTTTACCTCCCTTAATAATCCAGTGTACGAAATAAAGTCAATGCAAAACCCATATTTGTAATTGAACTCTCTATATGCCAAAAGCGTGCCATCTTCTTTCATTACATGTCCAATTTTGTATATATTTTTGTCGAACAGACTTTGATAAAAAATTGGTTTTTTTTTTTATTTATCTTGATGTTTTCATTATAAAATATATTTTCGGAAGCAATTTCTCGGAAATGCAAGATATAATCCTTTTGCCAAATTCTTTATATGCCTCAAATACATCAACCCAAAATTTATTTCTGGATAATTGACCTAGAAGGAAGACTACACAATTTTTTTTTTTTCCAGATGACATATTTTTGACAACTTGCCAAAGTAATGCTTTTTTCCACTTGTGAGACGATGTTCTTATTTTTCTAATCCATGCAAGTTTTAATGCAAAAATATATTTTTTATTCTAGGCACACACCAAGTCCTCCATTCATTACGTTTTTTTAACCACAGTTTTTCTATTTATACGATCCTTTTTTCTATTCCAAACAAATTGAAATACTGAGTTTTGAATAGCATTAATTACATCATCGGGAGGATTTGGAAGTAGCATCCAGAGATGAATTAGTTTGGACAAGATTAAAGACTTTAAAATAGCCACCCTGCCTAGTGGAGTAATCTGCCTCTTAAACCATGCCTTATATAGCATTCTTATTTCAAGAAATCTAGCCTGCGTGTTTATTTCTGAACAATAAGCAAGATCATTGGTAAATAAGATACCCAGAATTTTGAACTGTGGTGGATTCCACTGAATACGTAAATGTTGCATATAGCAAATCGTTGAATTTTTCCTACTGCCAAGCCATATAGCACTTGTTTTTTCTGTGTTTAATATCAAACCTGACTTTCTTCCAAACCTGTCAACTGTTATCAGAGTTCCTCAAAAGACACTCTGTCACCTTCAAGCATAATTTTTCTGCATCGTCCGCATATTGTGAAAATTTTGTGTTCTGTATTGTTAATTTGGATCCCTTTTATAATTCTATTATCTCTCAACATAATGGCAAGGATTTTCCACACACAAAATGAATATGTAGGGTGAAACTGGGTCACCCTGCCTGCACCCCCCCACCCACAGGAAACCAACCAGATGCCTGTCCATTCACAAGAACAGTTGACTTGATATCGTTATAGAAAGTACTTATCCATTTACGAATATCTGGTCCTAAACCGAATGCTACAAGTACTTTATTCATGAATCCCCAGTCAAGGGAATCGAAGGCTTTCTCGAAATCTAAAACATAACAGCAAACCAGGTAGTTGGTGTGTTTCCAAGTAGTTAATTAAGTCATAGATTAATCTAATGTTATCTCCGATATATCTGTTGACCATAAATCCTGTTTGGTCTTCATTGATCAAACTTGGAAGAACCATTTTCAGTCTAGTCGCAACACATGCTGACCTATCTTATAAACAACATTTAAAAGAGTAATTGGCCTCCAGTTTTTTATGGCATCTCGAGATTTATCCCCTTTAGGAATACACACTATAATTCCTTCCTTTTGTGTGGTGGACAACTCGCCTAGTTTAAAACCTTTCGTTTAAAGATCGCACAATGAATGTTCCAAGTGATGTCCAAAAAAATTTGAGAACTCAACAGTAAATCCGTCTGATCCAGGGCTTTTATTGTTTTTCATCTGTTTAAGTGCATAGCCAGCCTCATCCATAGATATTTCTCCTTCTAATTGTACCTTTTCGTTGTCTGTTAGGACATGAGGTAAGTTAACCATTTCAGAAATTTCGCAATCCTCAACTTCCTTTGACTGGTACAATTCTACATAAAATTTCTTCACTTCATGTTGGATCCTTTCGACATCAGATATTTCTAAAACCATCATTTAATATTAACTTTGTCATATTTTTGTTTAAGAAGTTTCTTTTTTTCAAGCGAGCAAAAATATTGATTGACCTTTTCTCCTTCTGCTATCCAACGTGCTCGTGATCGAATCAAAAACCCCCCTGCATTTTAGCTTCCCTAAGTTTAACTAGTTCCTCTTTTGTCCTGCTCTAAATCATGTCTTTCTTCATCAGTCAACTGTTCCTTTCTCTCTAACTTTTCAATATTCACTTCTAAACGCTTCTGCTTTTCGTTACTTTTTGCGTTTTCTTTTCAGTTGCAAATGTTATGGTTTTACTTCCTATTTTCATTAATAAAACGTCTAGGAACAGTTGATCTGAAATAGTAAACTGAATTTCTGAACGCTCAATAGATGTAGTTGTTCTCTCGAATAGGGCAGTACTGCGTACTCTTCTATCACAGCTTTAATTTCCTTGTTAATTTCATCAATGTACTGTTTGTCCTTCAACAAAGAGCAATTAAATTTCCAGAAGGGGTATCGTTTAGTTTCTCTAGCAAAGGTTAAAGTCAGAGTAATCATTGAATGGTCTCTGTCCTGTATCCTGCCTCAATATCTGCATCCGTGACGAAGGTAGACACATAGTCTGAAACTAAAAAAAAATCAAGTCTACTTTGCTGCAGAGGAGAGGATCTGTGCCATGTGTATCTTTTCAACTCAGGATTCAACATTCTCCATATATCTGTAAGATCTAGATTAAACATCATGTCTTCAACTTGCTGTTGTGCTTTAACATTGTTATAATGCTTGTAATTAAAATAATCCATTGAAAAAATCTTGAACCAGGTTCCAGTCCCCTCCAATTACAACATTCTCAACACCAACATCCTTAATATGATCTTCTAACTCACAAAAAAAATCAGGATCATCATGGTTTGGTCCATACAGGCTAATAATCAACATCATCTTATCCAAAATGGATACGACAGCAAAAATGTAGTTTTCCACCTGTATCTTTGTAAACCTTCTTTACACAAAATTCAAAATTATTGTTAAACAGTATCGCAACACCTCTTGAATTTGACATATATGATGCAAAATATGCTTCATAACCCCATTCTGCTCTGATACACACTTCAAGCTTGGGGTCAAAATGGGTATCCTGTAAGAGATACACCGAGAACGCCTTTTTCTCTTAGATAGTGAAACACATCCCTCCTCTTTTTTTTTTTTGATCCGCTAGGCCACGGCAGTTCATTGAACAAAACCTTACAGAGTTACTCATGTTATAACTTTATAAGTAGAGGCAGGAATACACAACTGTATACAGAAGCTACTGTACCAGCAATCGACATACTA
>JADBJO010004662.1:111866-114366 GCA_016801955.1 Conus betulinus
ACGGACAGGAAGGACACAGGAAGGCGAAGAGGGGGAAGGGGAAGGAGCATGAGGGGAAGGGGGGGGGTAAGGGGACAATGAGGGGAAGACGGACGAGCGGAATGGGGGTGGGGGGGGGGGGTGGGGGGGGGGGAACGATGAAAGTGAGGACTGGAGAGCAAAAAAGAGGAGAAAGAAGGGGATGGGGCGTGGGGATGGGGGGGGGGGGGGGGGGGGGGGGGGGGGTCCTTACATAAAGAGACAGAGATGTTAAATACAAAGAAACAGCTTCAGCAATGGAGCTTCTAATTTGAACTTTTTTTTCTTCGATCACCTGCTTCATCCATATCTGCTGGGATCCATATCGTCAGAAAAGGGAAGTATCATCAATGAAGTGCCGCTCTCCTCACTCGTCTCCCCCCCCCCTCCCACCTCCCACCTCACCCCGTTCCCAGTACACCACAAATAGCAACACCATCAGACAGACAGATATTTTTTTGGTGGTACTTTTCTGATACACCGTTTTTGTTTTATCTCTCTGATTGTTCCCCTCTCCCTCTCCCCGCTGAGTAGCTTCAGTCCAACACCGCTCATTCCATCTCCTCGACATTCATTCACGTCCAGGTGGATGTCCTGCCGGACCCCAAGGCCCATCTGTCCACAGACAGCCATTGATATCAATCCGGTGTAACAGCCCGTTTTTACCCCCCTCTGGAACTTACTCCGGGGTAAGTCTGGGCTAGCCTGCTTTTTTACCCCAGGGGGTGGGGGGGTGGGGTGGGGTTAGAGTCTCTTGAATACCGGCGTACCTTAGCTTGTACAATACAGATGACTAGTGGTCAGTGCCACTGACCACTGGTCATTATGACGTAAATCGGAGATTTTAATTATTTCACAGCTAATTATAGTCTCCCGAGTACCTGCGTACCTTGTACAATGCAGACGACTGGTGGTCAATGCCACTGACCACTGGTCACTATGACGTAAATTAGATATTTCGACTATTTTACAGTTCGTCAGTGTCTCGTGGGTATACCTTGTGCAATGCAGACAACCAGTGGCCAGTATCACTGACTATTGGTCACTTTAATGTATATCAGAGATTTTAAACTATTTTTACAGATAATTAGTGTCTCCTGAGTGCCTGTGTACCTTATACAATGTAGATGACTTAGGGAGGGGGAGGGGGGTAAGTTCCAGCTGGTCCTGGAATGACCCCGGAGGTAAAAGCAGGCTAGCCCAAACTTACCCCGGGGTAAGTTCCAGAGGGGGTGGGGGTAAGAATGGGCTGTTACACCGGTCATCGTGAGGCGGCCAACTAGAAAAGACCCTGCAGAGATTCCGACTCATTCCGGGCTCTGTTCTCACTCAGACACCACTACAAAGGACGCCGCCGGCACCACCTACTCAGCTTTATCCGACAACGGTGTCACGGCACAATTAGGTTTTGCACTGAGACACTATACATAATCCAAGTAGGCATTCTGTGGCCTGCTATAAATGTGAACCAACATTTTAATGTTAATCTGGTAAGTGATCAAAAGAACATCTCCCCGTCGATTAGTTCCCTTGTTGGAGGGGGAGGGGGGTGGGGGGGGGGAGGGGGTGTTGTCCATCGAAGAAATCACAAATAGTTTTCAAATACATGGCCTTCCCCTTAGCTGACGGCATATTTCAGGCCTTTGCACTCACCCGTGACACCATCTTTGTGCCAGCTTGAAGCGCCCAAATAGTCCCCATTCCTTTGATTTTAATCTGTCTGCTTGGAACCACCTGGCTTGTGTCTTGGTCACCGCATGAAAGAAAATGAGGAGATTCAACTTTCAGACACAATAACAGTTTTCAAGACAATCAAACTGCGCCAGTCTCAAAGAATACTCGACACCTTCAGCAAGGCCTTGGTGCTCTAGGTTTTGGTGTGCAGCCTGTTTCGTCGAGCCAGCGTGAGAGAGCTCTCTCTCTACCCCCCCCTCCCCTTCCTCCTCTCCCCCCTGTTTTACTCCTCCCCAAACTCCCCCCCCCCTTACCCTCCCATCCCCCCTTCCTTCAGGAAACTGCTACCACGTCCATCTGGAAGGCAGCTCCCATGGACTTGCCAGGAACGACAATTTTGACGTGAAGTCCCCATGGGTATGAGACGAAAGGACATCGAAACTGCGGTCACTGCAAGAACAGAGCATGTGGAGGAAATAACATTTTGAGACAGAATCATACCAATTCAGAGGCGGACAGACAGGCAGAGAGACAGGCAGACAGACAGACAGACAAATAGACAGACAGACACAGAGGCAAACAGCCAGGTAGCCAGCCAGAGATAGACAGGGTCCCTCACTTGACGAGATTCCAGGCGTCGTTGATGATCTGAGCGCGGTTAATAGGATGGATCACCTGAAAGCCATGAATATGCATGAGCACGAGCCTGTCAAAGGTCACACATCCGGCCCCGATTTCCCATAAATAGCGTTGGAAACAAGGAAACTTCAAGAAAATTTCACTATGCCGCCTTATGAAAGAAAGAAAC
>JADBJO010004662.1:116866-121866 GCA_016801955.1 Conus betulinus
TCACGATCTATTCTCATAAAAACGTAATAATATTATTGTATTGTGATATGAAACAGATACAGGCTTATTTGAATGTCTGTCTGTCTGTCTGTCTGTCTGTGCACTCTCTCTCTCTCTCTCTCTCTCTCTCTCTCAGGGATTATATTTGTCTGTGACGTGTGTTTTCGGACTTTTAGAACCTATACATAGGTGCATAAACATTCTTGTCTTACCAGGATGTCTCCCTGTCGCACCTCTCACAAAGTCAAATATCCACATACATATTCAAAAGGACGCGCACATTTAAGCATACAATTAAGACAACAGCACAAACAAGCACAGAATGATAACCCACGGATCCACACACACACACACACACACACACACACACACACACTGACTGACTGACTGAAACCATTTACTGTCAGATTAACACACACACACACACACACACACACACACACACACACACACACACACACACACACACACACAAACACTAACACTAACACACTAACAGTAACACTTACACTATCACTGAAAGTATTTTATTCATATCCCGTTCATTCCATCATCATGAGAGAGAGAGAGAGAGAGAGAGAGAGAGAGAGAGAGGAGAGAGAGAGATGGAAACAAGGGAAGAGGCAGAGAAACCAACTGGTTAAAAAGGACGTTGTTCCTATCACAACCATCACCACCACAGCCAGCAACAACAGCAACACGTAAAATAAACAAACAGACACCTCTCAAATCATCCCTAGACCTCATTTCCTATGCAGGCAAGCACATGTACACAAATAAATCAACAACAACAACAAAGCAACAAAACAACATGAACAATAGCAAAGCAACAACAACAACAACAATAAAGCAACAACAACAACGGCAACAACAACAACAAATCAACAACAAAGATAACAAAGCAACAACATCAACAACAACAACATTATGAACAAACAATAGTAGAGATAAAAGAGCGTACGTGGCCTGTTCTTCTCCAGCCAGACGATATCCTCTGCAGTCTTGGTGAAGTTGGAGTCTTGGCTGGAAGCCACGGTGATCGGAATGTCCCACTGGTAGCTATGCACGCAACAGAACCAAGATGAGTCGACCAGCCCACTAAGTAGTTTTCACGCCGCCCTGTTAGCGTGGGGTATCCGACTTCTTGGTGTTAATGATAAAATAAACGGACAGATATTCCAGATACAGATCAAGGAGAGGACCGGTGAACGAAGAGGGCCTGGATTCTAGAACTATCTGCACCTTCCGCTTAACACCTCTTTATGATAACGATAATGTAAATGAGCAAAATAGCTGGGTTGGAAGAAAAAGATGAAAATGACATAATGACAGTGATATGTCCTTTTCAATTCGTCATTCATCCGTTAGGTATTGTAGACAATCGGATTAGCAGCTGAGTAGTCTATACTATCTCTCCACCTCCACCCACCCAGGACTCTAAAAACTCTCTCTCTCTCTCTCTCTTTGTCTGTCTGTCTGTCTGTCTGTTGTGTGTGTGTGTGTGTGTGTGTGTGTGTGTGTGTGTGTGTGTGTGTGTGTGTGTGTGTGTGTGTGTGTGTGTGTGTGTGCGTGTAGTCTACCACAAAGAAAGGACATTTCAAAAGAAAATACGGTTTTTGTAATGAACACACAGTAATGCAAACTCCCCACCTCATGAGTGGAGGCACACCAGAGTATATCATCTGTTTTAAGCGCGTTCAGTGAGAACTGGATCAGTGACTCTGTCCACGCTATCCCTGGTCACTATCAGAGAGAGAGAGAGAGAGAGAGAGAGAGAGAGAGAGAGAGAGAGAGAGAGAGAGAGATGGAGAGAGAGAGAGAGAGAGAGAGAGAGAGATACTGACACTGGCACATTCTTATTGCCCATTAGCAAATAAGCCCTGTTGACAAAGGGGTTCCAAGTACTGTACTGCATTTATAAAAACGGCAATAAAGACATGCAATCAAATGAAAGAGAACTCATACAACTTCACAAACATTGCAATTCTACGGTAGAGAACATCGCTGCTACAACCCCACACACCCCCACAACACACGCACATATATCCTTGAAGAGAGAGAGAGAGAGAGAGAGAGAGAGAGAGAGGAGAGAGAGAGAGAGAGAGAGAGAGGAGAGAGAGACGAGGACAGACAGACAGACAGACAGCAGACAGAGAGAGAGAGAGAGAGAGAGAGAGAGAGAGAGAAGAGAGAGAGAGAGAGAGAGAGAGAGAGAGAGCATGGCGGTAATAATACACAGTATCTTTCAATGCATGAGAATGTTGCTGAGGGGCTCGCGCTCGCTGGAACTGGCGTGACGGTCAACAGTTGCCCACCATGCGCGCGGCCGTGGGAAAGAAATGAGTTGGCTACAACCGCAAGGGGGTTGCGCATTTGCTGTTAGCTTACAGTGCATTTGCTGTTAACTTACAGTGCATTTGCTGTTAGCTTACGGTCAGTTGTTAGCGTAAGGGGCCCCACACACGTCCAATCAGCCCCAACACTTTCGAGGACGCAGTTATATGGAAAGGGCCCTTAATTTGATCGTGGTTCCCTGTGACAGAATCCGGTTTGCCCCCTCCCCCCCCCCCCCCTTGTTTTTAATATCCTTTCTTTCAAGGCAAACTGACACTACTACAGCAGCGACAAAACTGTGCCGTGGAATTTCGCCCTGCCTGCTGTTTTGATTCTTTTTTTTTTAATCCTTTGTTTTAGTTCTGCGTGGTGTAAATGAATAGAATGTTTGTTCTGTGTTTTTTTTTCCCTTGTGATTTGTTTTAATCATAGCACGAGAAACAAAAATATCCTATTCCATGCTTGCTGTGACATTTCCGACCAAATGATGCCTTAGTCGTTGATGAGATGTGTGTGTGTGTGTGTGTGTGTGTGTGTGTGTGTGTGTGTGTGTGTGTGTGTGTGTGTGTGTGTGTGTGTGAGTGACAGAGAGACACACAGAGACAGGCAGACAGACAGAGACAGAGACAGAGACAGACAGACAGACAGACAGACAGACAGACAGACAGACGTCAGAGACGGCACTGACTGGTAGGGGGGGTCTTTGTAACGATCGTCGGTGTCTTCCTCTGTCCCCACCAGGAAGCGCTGTTGTTCCATCCGTAGCATCCCGTTGCCAGGTCGGGTTACCTTGACAACCGGGTAGCCCATCTGGCTCACCCAGGGGTCCATTCTCTGATGCATGTCCACCCGGGGTAGACTGACCTGAGTCGGAAAAGAACAGGCATGTGAATGAGGATCACCCACGGGAAAGAAATGGAAAGAAAAAGAAAGGAAGAAAGAAAGAAAGAAAGATAGACAGAAAGACAGACAGACAGACAGACAGACAGACAGACAGACTGACAGACACAGACTGAAAGAAAGAAAAAGGAAGAAAAGAAAATTGACAAACAGACATACAGACAGACTGAAAGAAAGAAAAAAAGATTGACAGACAGACAGACAGACCGAAAGACTGAAACAGAAAGAAAGACAAAGAAAGAAAGAAAGAAAAGACAGACAGAGTTAAAGAAAGAAAGACAGAAACAGAAAGTAAGTAGGAAAGAAAAGAGAAAGACAGACAGACAGACTTAGAGACAGATAGACAGACAGACAGACAGACTGACTGAAAAAGAAAGAAAGAAAGAAAGAAGACAGACAGAAGAAAGAAAGAAAGAAAGACAGATAGAGTTAAAGAAAGAAAGACAGAAAGTAAGTAGGAAAGAAAGACAGACAGACAGATTAGAAAGAAAGAAAGACAGAGACAGACAGACAGACTTAAAAGACAGACAGACAGACTGACTGAAAGAAAGAAAGAAAGACAGAAATTAAGAAAGAAAGAAAGAAAAAAGACAGGGCAGAGACAGACAGACTGAAAGAAAGAAAGAAAGACTGAAAGAAAGAAAGGAAGGAAGAAAGAAGGGAATATGTAACAGAAAGAAATAAAACGAACAAAACAAAAAACGGGATGAGTACGGTGAATCTACGATTTCAATAGACACTGACTGATCTAATGAAGGAAGCATTTCTGAATATAGTCAACTTGCAGGTAACTCAACGTCTTGTACTCGCATTTCATAAAAAAAAAAAAAAGGACACAGATTGATTTCTATTTTCTAAATCGTTATACTTGCCCAAACACGCACATATGGGTCTGTGCACACACACATACACACACACACACACACACACACACACACACACACACACACACACACACACACACACACACACACACACCGATATTAATGACACAGCCAATGTTCTGGTTGGTACCCAAAGTCTGACCAGCGCGCTGGGCTAAAGCATAGGTCAGACATCTGGTAAATCGTAGGCACGAGAGCCTCTTCTGAAATGTTCTCATCTTAGCCATCAATTCCTTTGTCCATTAGCTTAATGTCATGCGCACTGTGGTCTCAAAACACAGCGGATATGGTGTAGCGTACACAGACTAGTCCGCACGCACTGACATCTCCTTGAAACTGAAACTTTTGCCAAGTAATACTTGTACTAGTGTAGATTAAAACAAACAAACAAACAAAACAAAATCTTTTTCACAAGTGCTCATCCATAAACTGAAATACGGATACGGAACCGAAGAATACATAATTCGTTTAAAATAGGATGTTTGAAGATTTTGTTTCCAAATTTCTTTCGTAAACGACGGTGTTGGCTCACATAAATTGAACTGTAAGTGCATATTGGCTCGTGCCTTACATTATTTTTGCTTTTGTGAATATGATCGTGCTTGCACATGTAAATTATCTATCTCTGAACAGGTTCCATGCAAATTGTACAAAACGAGTATTCACTTTCGGTATTGTAAACCACACACAGCCAAGCTCTAAACAACTGGCTCACCTCGTGTGTTTTCTTTATTTTTATCTGCCTCGCCTGTTGGTTTGCCTGTTGGTTTGTACGTTGGCTCTGTCTCTGCCTCCGTCTCTCTCTCTGTATGTGTGTGTGTGTGTGTGTGTGTGTGTGTGTGTGTGTGTGTGTGTGTGTGTGTGTGTGTGTGTGTGTGTGTG
>JADBJO010004662.1:149366-156866 GCA_016801955.1 Conus betulinus
GAACACTGAATATTCGTTTTTCCCGTTACACACACACACACACACACACACACACACACACACACACACACACACACACACGTGTGCGCGCAAGCACACACACACACACACACAAGGAAGTTCTCTCTCTCTCTCTCTCTCTCTCTCTCTCTCTCTCTCTCTTTCTTTCAATAACTCGGTGATTGCAAAAATTAAGAAAGTTAAGTTCAGTGCTGTATTTTACGTCAGTCCATCACAGATAATATTAGACAATAAGCAGCTATACAGTCCACACTAACACTCACAAAACCTGTGGGCGAGTTTCAGAATTAGAAAGGTCAGTAAATTGGTTGGTTTGACGCCTGTCCATAACAGATGTTAATAAACAGCCATACAATCTACACTAATTTTTCTTTGTCTGCGTACGCAGGCTAATACACCTGCGGACACTCCCAGGCGAGGGTAAAACCCCATCTACCCAACAAAGGGAGTTGAGTTTTGTGTGCATGGTCGTTTTTTTTTATCCCGCCATTAAGGCAACCATACTCCAGCTTCGGGGAATACACTAGGTGATTCTCACATAACTCTACAACCCATCGAACAAATCTGAGATATCAAGATCAGTTGAAAACTTCATAATAAAATCTAACAAGTTGAGTTTGAGCAAGCAGCCACGGCTGCAAGATCAATAATGTACGGCCTATATTTTGATAGTTATTAACGTTAAGATCTTTCTCATCATAAATGGCTGGACTATGACGGACAAAAACATTACGGAAGTCCTCCAAATTTGAAAAAAAAAAAAGCCGGGGGGGGGGGGGGGGGGGGGGGGGGATGTCATCTCCAACTTTACAAAAATCAGGGGGAAATAGGAACTGGGAGAAGAAGGATACCTCCCCCCCAAAAAAAAAAATCCGTCGGGGGGGGGGGGGGGGGGGGAGGGGGAAGAAAACTCAAAGCCAAAGGAGGGGGGGGGGGGGGGGGGGGGGGGGGGGGGGGGGGGGGGGGGGGGGGGGGGGGAAGAGGGACTCATCTTTTAAACTGTCATAAAAACCGAAGATCGGAGGGGGGGGGGGGGGGGGGGGGGAGGAGGGATGAAGAGTGGCGCATTTTCTAAATGTTCATAAAAGCGGGAAAGTAGGGGGATGAGAGAGAAGGGGGAGGTGCCAAGATTTTTGGAAAAGCGGGGGGGGGGGGGAGTGAGGGAACCACTTTAGCCATGAATTACCCCCCTTCCACCCCCCCACCCCTCCTATTTTTGGTTTCGAATACCGGGTGTGTGTGGGAGGGCACAAGACAGTGCGGTTACCCTGATATTTCTTTTGTCAGTCATTTGCTTTCTCCCAGCTGTGCATACATGTTGTCTCCCTTTTAAAACTATACTGGTGAAGAAAGCAAGCACGCGTGTGTGCGTGCGATTCAAGGATGCTTTATCTGCATAGCACACACACACACACACAGAGATTGTGGTGGAGGCAACACAAAATACACACAAACACACCTCCTCTCCACCAAGGAGGTAACACCCGGCACTGTTTCCCCTTCAATTGACACGTTCATAAAACATGGGGGTCTGCGTCACTATCTATCCATCATCACCGTATCTATATCATATGCCATTAGCTTATAACCTCAACACAAGAAAACAATCAAATCCAATTCATAACAGTGGAGGTCGTAGAGTGGAGTTATTACACTACGGGAGAATGCACCAGAGTCATTCTTCATCCACATGGGGAAATGCGCCAGAGTCATTCTTCATCCACATGGGGAAATGCGCCAAAGACATTCTTCATCCACACGATTCCTCCTCCGTGAGGAAGGGTACTGCAGGCGAGGTCCGCCACCCGTCCCAGGCTGGGGACAAGTCCGGCACCTCCACCACCTCCAAACGCTCCCACCCGTGGCCCGGCGTGAGACAGGCAACCTGTCAACACACTCAGAACCACGTGCACTTCTACAGTAACTAAGGAGTCTCACTTCAACACGAAGATGTAGACAGTAACCTTTTCTTGTAAGTTTTTACTTTCAATATTACTTTCCCTTTCTTTTCCCCATTCTTTTATAAGGAAATGTTACAGGTGTAACCACACTGGTTATCATTCTTTTCTTTTTCTTTTGAATACAAATATTTTCTTTAATTTTCCCCAAAGATTTCACTTCTCTCTAGTTAAACATTAATGACAAAAAATACCTCAACGATGCATCAGTCTTGCATCGGTCTTCAATCACTGGAAACAGACCATGCGACTCCCCCTGCTGGCGTAGAGCAAGTGATTATAACATTTTCTGGCTAAGTTAAATAGCGCGCGCGCAGCGCTCCCAAGCAGTACTCAGCCAGGCCACTCTCCAACAAAAAGGCGCCGTACAATCACATGATCTTTTTTTCTCAATACCCCAATACCTCTGACGTTCAATCTTAAGACCGTTGATATACACAAACAACATGTGCACACGACACCTTCACACACACATGACAGTGTGTGTGTGTGTGTGTGTGTGGTATGCACGCACATGTGCGCTTGTAGATAGCGATTCCTCGGAACTTACTTTGCCGATTTCAGTGCAAGATTAGTCATCGATATCGATTCTTTCCTTGGCTTCAGGAAAGCTATCGATAAGATTAAAAGAATAGTCAAGATTAATAGATAACAAATATGTAAATTAAAAAAATAAATATCAGTCGATCAGTCAGTCACTCTAGCAGCTTAATGATCAGTCACTTGCATACTCGTTCATCCACTCTGTTCAGGTAATATAAAATCTGTTCATACCCCGTGCTCCGACTTCAAACAGTTCATGTTGTCCTTACCGGCGAGACGTCAAAACGAGTGGACTCCAGTTATGAACAGCCACTTATAACGAACAAAAAGGCTGGCAAACTGTAAGAAAGCGAGAGGCAAGATTTTTGCCCTTTCCCCTCTGTCTCCCTATTTTCTCCAAAGGGAGGAAAATGAAATCTGTCCTTATTGATTACGTCCACAACCATGTTTCCTTACTCAATGTGTCCTCATCATCATCTTAACATTTTCATGATGTCCTCACCCATCTTTTCTTTCTCATGGTGTCCACAACCGTCTTCCTTGCCCTTGATGTCTGTACCCATCTTTCTCTTCTTATGATGTCCACTTCCACCTGTCCTTTCTCACCATGTCCACAACCATCTTTGCTTGTTATGATGTCCACACCGATCCTCTGTGCTCTACTGTCTCTGTAAGAGGCACATTCGTGTGTGTGTGTGTGTGTGTGTGTGTGTGTTCCTTTCCTTACCTTTTCTTTGTTATGAGGGTAATGATCTCTCTTTCCATACTCGCACCCATCCTTCCTGTGTTTGCTTACTGGGATCGTTGCGCTGGCCTATGCAGGCCTGTCTTTTTCTTTTTCTTTTTTCTTTTTTTTAAATAGCTGTTGAGATAGGTACATTGGCTATGTTGTTGAGATAGGTACACTGGCTATGTTAGGGCTATCGACTTATGATTGTCCGGATAGGTACATCGAGGCGTGATGTTCACTTGCACCGTGAGTTACGTGACAGATCAACCATTTCAGACTGCGTGTGTGTGTGTGTGTGTGTGTGTGGGGTGGGGGGGGGGGGGGGGGGGGGGGAGGTGGGAGCGCGGGAAAGCAGGAGAACAGCGCAGTGGAAATGACAGTTTTTATGTCGGTCGGAACTTCAAACTGCGAACGCGATGCGTCACTCCTGGGTCAACCAGGCGCCAAGTTGTTTTGGGTGTAGCATGTCCGTTCATGTCTGGCACCATGGTATTTTCGGTGTAAGATATCCGTTCATATTTGGCACCGTGTTATCTTTGATGTGGGATACCCGTTTATAGCTGGCATCACGTTCTTTTCGTTTTCGGTGTAGGATATCCGTTCATACCTGGCACCACGCTTTTGTCGGTCGGTGTAAGATATCCGTTCATACCTGGCACCATGTTATTTTTGGTGCGGGATATCTGTTCGTATCTGGCACCATGTTTTTTTCGGTGTAGAATATCCATTCATTTCTCGCATTATGTTCTCTTTGGTGTAGGATATCCGTTTAAAATATCTAGCACCATCTTATTTTCGGTGTAGGATATCTGTTCACATTTAATACCATGTTATCTTAGGTATAGGATATCCATTCGTATCTCTCATCTTATCTTTGGTGTAGGATATCCGTTTATATCTGGCACCATGTTATCTTCGGAGGATATTCGTTCATCTCTCGTACCATGTTATCTTCGGTGGAGGATATCCGTTCATCTCTCGCCCTATGTTATTTCTAGTGTGGGATATCCGTTCATATCTGGCGTCATGTTATTTTCGGTGCAGGAGTTCTGTTCACATTTAGCACCATGTTACTTTCAGCGTCACGTTTAGGCTATCCGTGCACACCGAGCGCAATGGTTCTTTCGCCGTAACGCGTGCACTGGTATCCGTGCTTTTTTTTTTCTTTTTTTTTTTAGCCGTAAAAGGAAGGATATACATGCATTCCTTGGAACATGTTACGTGATGTGCGACGTGTAGGATATCCGTGCGCACGTGGTATCATGCTAATAACGCCGCAAGATGTGTGGTACCCATTTCACCCCCTGGCATTGTTACTTTAAGCAGGCCCGACACTGTGTTACTTTCACCTGACGGCCTAACCCTTTTCCTTTCTGTCGTCAGCATCGGTTTTAGAACTGCCCTACCCCCCCCCCCCCCCCCCCCCCGCTTTCTTTCTCTGTCTCTGTCTATCTGCCGGTCTGTCTGTCTGTGTCTGTCTGTTCTCTCTTTTAGCATGCAAACAATCAGATTTTCTTAATGGGTGAGAATCTGGGTGTATTGGTCGACGAAACTCTCGTTTCAGCAACTCTCTTCGCCTAGCATTAATCCTACCTTCCACATCGAAGAACCGGTTTCCTTCCGTTCCCATCTTAATGAAGAAGTTGTCCCCAATTTCATGCGCTCCTTTGTCAGTTGTACACCAGAAAACGGACTCTTTTTTTTCCCCCAAGTCCTGGGGCTCTTGCCTCAACAAAATCCAGATCGGTATTGCACGACGACTGTGTTTTCGGATCCTCTTACCATGCGTGTGTTGCGCCTGTCTCTGTTGTTCCCCTTCGCCCGTCGCACGTTGAACAAAGGATGTTATCTAATCTCTCTCTCTCTCTCTTCTGGCGTTTTAAGTCGCTTGAAGACCAGGCTCCAGCGTGTCACTCTGAACCCTTCAGTCTGTCCACACCTCTTCATCATAGTTCTGCTGCTGACATCCATATTATCTACAGACTCCCTTCTTTTGGCCAAAACCAAACGGCCAACTTTTTTTTTCTTTCAGACATCCACATATACAAACTTTCTTCTTTTAGGCCCGAATCCAACGGCCAACGTTTTCCTTTCATACTAGGGTCCCTCCATCCCGTAACCAGCTCCCTTTCTGTTTTCGCCGAGCAGACCTGAGCACAAGTTTTACAACTGTCAGAAAAACAGTTTCTTCAAAAAAAGCGTTCTGACCCTTACCCACCACCCTTTCATTTAGTTTACGATTTTCCTGATTGTTGGCATGGTGTGGTGTGTGTGTGTGTGTGTGTGTTGTGTGTGTGAGTGCGCGCGCGTGCGTGCGTGCGTGCGTGCGTGTGTGTGTGTGTGTTGTGCGTGCGTGCGTGCGGTGCGTTGGCGAGCGTGCGTGCGTGTGTGTGTGTGAGAGAGAGAGAGAGAGAGAGAGAGAGAGAGAGAGAGAGAGAGAGAGAGAGAGAGAGAGAGAGAGGGAGAGAGAGAGAGGAGAGAGAGAGAGAGAGAGAGAGAGAGTAGAGTATGTGTGCGTGCGTGTGAGCGTGCATGAGTGCGTGCATGCGTACGTAATACGTACATGCGCGCGCGCGCGCGTGTGTGTGTGGGTGTGTGCATTTAAAATGTACGTGCTCAGCGCCAGTGTTGACAAAGTTTTTTAGATCGTGTTGTCACGACTGTCGTGATGTACGGGGCATGTAGCGGCAGTAGTAGTAGTAGTTGTGGTGGTGGTAGTAGTAGTAGTAGTGGTGGTGGTAGTAGTAGTAGTAGTTGTGGTGGTAGTAGTAGTAGTAGTAGTAGTAGTAGTTGTTGTGGTGGGTGGTAGTAGTAGTAGTAGTAGTTGTGGTGGTGGTGGTAGTAGTAATAGTAGTAGTAGTAGTAGTTGTGGTGGTAGTAGTATAGTAGTAGTAGTTGTGGTGGTGGTGTAGTAGTAGTAGTAGTAGTAGAAGTAGTTGTGTGGTGGTAGTAGTAGTAGTAGTAGTAGTGGTGGTGGTGGTAGTAGTAGTAGTAGTTGTGGTGGGTGGTAGTAGTAGTAGTAGTAGTAGTTGTGGTGGTGGTGGTAGTAGTAGTAGTAGTTGTGGGTGGTAGTAGTAGTAGTAGTAGTTGTGGTGGTGGTGGTAGTAGTAGTAGTAGTAGTAGTAGTTGTGGTGGTGGCGGTAGTAGTAGTAGTAGTTGTGTGGTAGTAGTAGTAGCAGTAGTAGTTGTGGTGGTGGTAGTAGTAGTAGTAGTAGTAGTAGTAGTAGTAGTAGTTGTGGTGGTAGTAGTAGTAGTTGTTGTGGTGGTAGTAGTAGTAGTAGTAGTTGTGGTTGTGGTGGTAGTAGTAGTAGTAGTAGTAGGTAGTTGTTGTGGTGGTGGTAGTAGTAGTAGAAGTTGTGGTGGTGGTAGTAGTAGTAGTAGTTGTGGTGGTGGTAGTAGTAGTAGTAGTAGTAGTAGTTGTGGGTGGTAGTAGTAGTAGTAGTTGTTGTGGTGGTAGTAGTAGTAGTAGTAGTAGTAGTTGTGGTGGGGTAGTAGTAGTAGTAGTAGTAGTAGTTTGTGGTGGTGGTGGTAGTAGTAGTAGTAGTAGTAGTAGTAGTAGTAGTAGTAGTAGTAGTAGTAGTAGTAGTTGGTGGTGGTGGTAGTAGTAGGTAGTAGTAGTAGTAGTAGTAGTAGTAGTAGTAGTAGTAGTAGTAGTAGTAGTAGTGGTGGTGGTGGTGGTGGTGGTAGGTAGTAGGTAGTAGTAGTAGTAGTAGTAGTAGTAGTAGTAGTAGTAGTAGTAGTAGGTGTGGTGGTAGTAGTAGTAGTAGTAGTAGTAGTGTGGGTGGTAGTAGTAGTAGTGTTGTCGTAGTGGTAGTAGTAGTAGTAGTAGTAGTAGTAGTAGTAGTAGTAGTTGTGGTGGTGGTAGTAGTAGTAGTAGTAGTAGTAGTAGTAGTAGTAGTAGTAGTAGTAGTAGTAGTTGTGGTTGTGGTGGTAGTAGTAGTAGTAGTAGTAGTAGTAGTAGTGGTAGTAGTAGTAGTAGTAGTAGTAGTAGCAGTAGTAGTAGTAGTAGTGTGTTGTTGTTGTTGTGGTGGTGGTGGTAGTAGTAGTAGTGTGGTGGTGGTGGTAGTAGTAGTAGTAGTAGTTGTGGTGGTAGTAGTAGTAGTAGTAGTAGCAGTAGTAGTAGTAGTAGTAGTAGTAGTGGTGGTGGTGGTGGGGTGGTGGTAGTAGTAGTAGTAGTAGTAGTAAGTAGTAGTAGTAGTAGTAGTGTGTGGTGGTGGTGGTGTGTGGTAGTAGTAGTTGTTGTGGTGG
>JADBJO010004662.1:174366-176866 GCA_016801955.1 Conus betulinus
CCGATGATATTATTATTACCATTATTATTATATTATTATTATTATTATTGTTGTTGTTGTGTATATTGCTACTACCACTATTACAACTTCTTCTTATCACTATCATTATTATTATTATCATTATCATCATCATCATTGTTGTTGTTATTGTTCCGCTACTCCTTTGATACAAGAGGACCATTTCTCTGACTATGTGGCTCATTCATATTCTCCCAATCGCTATATCTTTCTCATTCGTGTCCTTTGCCAGGGACTATCAGAACCAGCTTCAGTTGAAGTTTTGTTTACCAGTTCCACTCCTATAGAAATAAGGATCGCTTACTAAAACTAATGAATCTGATTGACCAACTATTATTTTTATTTATTTTTTTTATTTTTTTGGCTGTAATCACTGCCAAAATAATATAGTCTCTTTATTAAAACAAAAGTGGAAACATCTGATTTCAAAGTACGTGCAAATATTTTCATGTGCTCATTTCTTTGTTTATTTTGGTTGTTTTATTTTTCTAACCATCTCTATTAACTTTTGGCAATGTTTTTTTTTTTTTTACAGGGGAGAATGAAAAAAAAGCAAAATAACAACAACAACAATAACAACAACAACAACAACAAATGTACAAACACACAAACATCACCTCCCTACCTACCCTCCCACACTCAAAAATATTCACCCCATTCCCTCCCACCACCCCAATCCACTTCTCCCCCCCCCCCCCCCCACCCGTCCCCCTCCTTCACTCAAGCTGTTGACAATATGTTGAATGGGCATTGCTCATACATGCAGCTGTACTTCTGCATGGATACAGTGTGATACACAATAAGGCATCACTCAATAAAGTAAGCATGTTACAATTATATCAAAGCGTATGCATATCCGGGGAGTATATAGTATAGGTGACCTGACAGATGAGTACAAATATACAAGAGGGGAGAGAGAGATGGATCAATACAAAGTGAAAAATAAAACTAAGAAAAAAAATGTGTTTGACCGGTTGGGTTGGATGTTAACGAGTTGAAACACTGCGAACAATATGAATTTTTTTTTTAACAGTTACAGTCCTTTGTTACATTGATCAAAGAGCCTCACCACATTGTCATAATTATGTCATGAAAATAAGAAACACAAAAAGAGAAGTATCCGCTAGTTGCAGAAAAATTTCACCAGACCACTGAATAGAGGGGACACAATGATTTCATGTATCGACCATTTAGTATGGAGTTTTTTATAGTTCATGTTTATATACGCATTGTGTTTTTCAATTTGGTATCGAAAATTTTAATATTTTCAGAAAGCCTGTTACATGAGGAAAGTTGCCTTTCTGTTTACATGTGTATGAATGTTGTTTCGCCAAAAGAATAATGAAGTAGAAAATACTATCAGTAACAATTGTTGCATCAAACCTTAAAAGAGCGAGTGATTCTGTTAGACCTTTGTTTGTTTGTTTGTTTTCAGAAAAGAAAGTGTAAAGTTACTTTCCTAGACATAGGGGTTGATTGTGTTTTTCTCTCATAACAGAAATTATGCCCCATCACTGTCAATAACTCGTTCTCCTTTTGAAGCACATAACGTTATTAGAATGACGTGCTATTTACCGGAAACCATTTATGCCTCGTGTCATGTACCACGAGGAGATCAAAGTCCTAAATACTGGTTGAAAAATCAATGCATTTTTCGCGTGTCTTTTCTTTTAAACTTCGAACGTTCAGCCTTATTGCTTTCATACCTCAAAAAAAAAATTCTTTAATAAGTGAAAGGTTTATGGTGTGTTTATCTTATGTGTTTTATTTCGTGCTACCCCTCTCTCTTGTTGACCCTGAGAAAACCTCATCGAGGCGACAATTTGGTCGTAGCAATAAAACGATTTATTAGCGGACGGCGAATGCGGCGATTTATGTTCATTACACACACACACACACACACACACACACACACACACACACACACACACACACACACACACACACACACACACACACACACACACAGAGAGAGAGAGAGAGAGAGAGAGAGAGAGAGAGAGAGAGAGAGAGAGAGAGAGAGAGAGAGAGAGACTCAAGACTCTAATGGTTTATTTATAAAAGCCATACCCCTCAGAATAGGGATATACATTGCGATTCATGTCGCAGATTGACACTGGTCTTTATCATGTTACATAAACACTTCGCTTCTGTAATGCTTTATATAAATACATAGCCAACTGTTGCACAGTACTCTCATTTGATGATGACATTAACATATCTAATTTGAAGAAAAAACAACAACAACAACAACAAGGAAGGATTTGTTGAAATACTTTTTGTGCTAATGAACTACTCCCTGAGGTCTTGTAATATTGGACAAGTTAATACAAAATGGATTTCATCTTTTTCGAATTTTGACATAATGGACAAATTAGACTTTGGTCATATTATGATTACCAGTAGCGAAAATGATGAGTAGCAATAACAGACACACCAAATCTGAACCGAGTCACGAAACGCTTTAGATGTTTGTCTATTA
>JADBJO010004662.1:181866-184366 GCA_016801955.1 Conus betulinus
GATAGAGATTGTTTTGTCTGTTGTTGTTGTTGCTGCTGCTGTTGTTGTTGTTGTTGCTGTTGATGTTGTTGTTGTTGTTGTTGTTGTTGTTGTTGTTGTTGGCTGTTTTTCTATCTGACAAGAAACATGACGTGAGTTCTAAGGAGGTGGTTGATTAACCATATAATTAATCTTAAGTGTTTTAGAAGGATGCATGGTCAAATAAATCGAAGGCTTTAGTGAAGTCAACGCCAAGAGCACCAGTGATTTCGAAATCATTGACATTAGTGAATCATTTGTCTATAAAGGATGTCAGTGCAGTATGGCATGAGGAATTCGCTCTGAAACCTGACTGGTTCGGATGAAATAGATTGTAAACATTGAAATGGTGGAGTATAGATTTCCTTAATGCGATTTTTTAAAAGGGTTTAGACAAGATAGGTAACAGAGAAATAGGTCTGCAGTTAGAAAGCTCTAAATGGTTGCATAATTTACGTAAAGGAATGATCGTTGCAACTTTAAATATCTTAGGAAATCTACAATTTGAGATGCACAAGTTGTACACGTAAATGAGGGTTTCAACAATAACAGGCGCAGACAGAGCTATTTTCAGAATTTTACTCTCAACACCACCATCTCAGCCTCGTGAAGAGGATTTGTTTTAAGTGAAAGAGTGCATTGTATATTTCATGTATTGGTATTAAGCGTACGTTTAATTCGGAGGCAGTGTCTTTTGAAATACAGTACTCACGGACAGTCTCCAGCTCGTTACAGGCAGATTCATCTTTCATTCCATTTGTACGATCTGTTCCACAGAAATAATTGCCGACGAAAGCTGCGCACACAGTCAGTAGCCTTCTCTAACTGAGTGACCTGTTTAGTCTGGTAGCCAATTTAATTGTTGTGTGTTTTTAGGGGACCAGCTGATGACTGACATAGTTCTAGTGTTAGCGTCCCTATCATTGGTAATGTAATTTACAGCTTTCCACTGTCTGTTCTTGACGACACAAGATCGTGTGTGTGTGTGTGTGTGTGTGTGTGTGTGTGGTGTGTGTGTGTGTGTGTGTGTGTGTGTGTGTGTGTGTGTGTGTGTGTGTGTGTGTGTGTGTGTGTGTGTGTGTGTGTGTGTGTGTGAGAGAGAGAGAGAGAGAGAGAGAGAGAGAAAGAGAGAGAGAGAGAGAGAGAGAGAGAGAGAGAGAGACAGAGACAGAGAGAATGACAAGGACAATCACGAATATTTCATTGTCTGTTTCAGCAATTAAGCCCTTTTACACAAGGAGACATGTAGGAAGATAACTCAGTTACATCCATCGCTCACCTCACCCCTACCCTCTCCCTCCCCCGCCACGTCTTGTCCACAACTCATTCTGACCGCTTCCCCTCTCTCTCCCTCCCTCCCCTCCCCCACCCTCCACCCCACCTCTAATCCCTCCATCCCTCCTCATTCACTCACTTACGCACATACAGGCACACGACAGCGGATCATCTTGACAAATATTTCGATGATGAAATATATCACTAGCTGTTTCTTTCATCTGACTCTTTTCTAATGTTCGTAGCTTGTGATATGAACTTTGCAAGATCATGCAAATTCATGGGTGGGAGTATCATTCTGCAATGTAAGTTGCCAGTATGACCCTCTTTTGTGACATTATTTACAAATGTTTTTGTTGCAATTTTCGAAATCTTTTTTGGTCAACTGGCCGTGGCAAATGCATAGGTGAGTGTATCACTCTTCAATATAAGTTGCCAATATGATCCTTTGACAAAAAACAAAAAAACCTCAGTGAAACTGTTGGGTTTCTTCGGTTTTAAGTGGTAGATTTAATGTATAAATACAGAGGGGCCAGAGGCGGAAAAGAAGTTAAAAAGAATCTCTCTTTCGAAAAAAAAAAACAAAAACAAAAAAAAAAAAACTTTGCAAGATCTATTATCACGTTCTCATTGCTAATTTACAAAAAGGAGAGAGAGAGATATTAGGAGAGAGATTATGGTTTCAGAGAGGAGAGAGATATGCACGTGGTGCAAAGTGCGAAGTGTTTGCTAAAAAATGTAATAAATCATACCTTAACTTAACAACCGCAGAAAAGGACTATATGATACAGTAAATGCGAATTAAAGCAAGAACAACGGAAACAGGAACAAAAACGAAGAAACACATTTCTCTGTAAGTAACCTTTATTATCGCGTTCTTTCCTCCCATCCATTTCATCCCTTACCACTGCATTATCGGGGGCGGGTTGGGGCCTATTTTTTTTCAGCTTTTTCCAAACTGCGACAGCGATGCCAAGATGAGAGTTGGATATTACGAGAGAGAGTGACTTGAGATAGATAGACTGACCGCATTAATACAATAGGAGATTTTTTCAACAACAGAGAGCCCTTAGCACAGACGGACAGAGAGGGGGGGGAGAGCGCATTTGGAGAGAGATCGAGCGACGAGCAGAGAGGAGAGATAGAGAGAGACAAAGAACAGATCAGAGAGATAGGGACAGCCGGAGGAGGGGGGGGAGGGAGGGGT